>CM041298.1:5253343-5408343 GCA_023052935.1 Piezodorus guildinii | reverse complement strand
ATTAGAAATTATTTTAGAACTAAAAGTAAATATTATAATTTTCAAATGTTATCCTTGCAATAAAGGCTTTATTTATTCATTCATTCATTCTTCTTTTTAAGGTAACAGTTAGTTAACTTCAGTTAATGTAATATTTTTGCATGTGCAAAGGAGATGCGCAGTAGTAGGAACGGCTGCCAGCTGCCAGACGTGTCTCCTGCTTATTAACATTCAATATGTTAAGAAATACAAAAAGATAAAATGAACCGAATGAGTAAAATATTCCAATCTATTATAAATATTACAATAAAATTAGTAATTTTTGTATTATAACTACCTGTGATCCTAGCAATTTTTCCAAGACCTGCATCTCGAATGTACCCGCCAGCATTTCCCATCACATGGGCTCCCAGACTGTGGCCTACCAGGTGAACTGATTCCAGCTCGACCAATCCCAAATGTAACAGGTTACTCACCATCCTCCCGACTATAGTTCCCACACCTGATACTCCAAAAGTAGCGGTTACGTATTCATTGCGTGATATTTTGCTCCAACCGACAACAATCACGTTCATATCAGTTTTTTCCATGTAAGCTGAAATTAAAGATAGATTAAATCTTAGTTATCAATTGAGAATGTAACTTCAATAAGGGAATTCATATTTGTTTATATAGTTCCTATTCATCCACTTTTACTCAGTCTGCTGGTGTTCCTCAAGGCAGTATCCTAAGATCCATTCTTTACACAGTGGTATACAGCTGATATCCCAACCCATATGCCTATGACACTGGCGTGCTATCAGTTAATAACGATCCTAGTATTGCCTCTCAAACCCTTCTATCCCAAAACAGAGACTTTGAGGTATGGTGTCAGAATTGGAGAATTAAAATCAACTCCAATAAATCCCATCAGATTACCTTTACCCTTCGTCGTAAACCTATGACATCCTGCCCTACAGTGTCCTTTAATGGTATCCCGCTTGTCCCTGTTGGAAAAATCCGTTATTTAGGCCTCATGCTTGACAAACGTCTTACATGGAATCCACATACAAGACTGAAAAGACAAGAAACTGCTCGCCGATTTCGGTTACTTCATCAGTTACTTGACAGACGCTCTAACCTTTCACTTAAGTACAAAAGACTCATTTACATCACAATTATAAGGCCTATCTGGACTTACGGAGTTGAGCTTTGGGCTCTACTAAACCACCAAACTCTTCCCGTATCCAATCCTTACAATCCAAAATCCTTAACGCTCCTTACTTTGTCACCAATAAAATCATCCATAAAGACCTTAATGATCCATATTTTGCTGATTTGGCCTGTACCATGTATCACTCCTACCATGAAAAACTCCACTCCCACTCTAATCCACTAGTTTCAATCCTTGCTTCCACTTCAATTCCTGACAATCCGCCGAGGCGTCTGAAAAGAAGATGGCCTAGAGACCTTCTTTTTTAAATTCACTACTAGAGTGCTGCCAATGAGCAGTTTCTCTTCATGTTTTTTTTTATGTGTTTTATCAGTGTAGCATATTTACTTGATGTATGAACATACAGTTGTAAATTTCAATAAATAATTTTTTTTTAAATAAAAAAATATTTGTTTATAAGTTTTCTACGTATCTCGAGGTCAAGTCAATAAATAAACAACAGTCTTAAGGCAACGATTTGAGAATTTATTGTTCTCATATTCATACCCTAACAGTAAAAATAAAATAGAACATTAAAATTTGTATACAATAACTAGATGACTTTCTTGTTTATGAGAATAGAAACATTTTTTCAAGGAACCTAAAGACCTTTAATAACACACAACTAGTTCCTGTTGAACAGATCCGATATCTAGGACTACACCTTGACAAACGCCTAACTTGGAATCCACATACACGACTAAAACGACAAGAAACTGCTCGCCGCTTTAGGCTACTTCAACACTTACTAGACAAACGGTCAAATCTTCCTCTTAACTACAAAAAAAAAAAGGTTCATCTACATGACTATTATAAGACCAATCTGGACTTATAGAGTAGAGCTATAGGGCTCTGCTAAACTTCACATTCTTCCCGCATCCAAACCTTACAATCCTAAATCCTTCGTAAAATCCTCAACGCTCCATAGTTTGTCAGGAATAAACTCATCCAAGCCTTTCTTCCTTTTCAATTCCTGATAATCCTCCGAGGCGCGTGAAAAGGAGATGACCCAGGGACATTCTTGTTTATTTATTTAGAATATTTTTAGAGTGCTTCCTTAGAAAATCTTCTCTACATGCATTTCATGTCATTGTATTATATAACTATCACATTTACTTGATGTATTCTTTTTTAATAGAGATGTAAACATCAATAAAATGTTTAAAAAAAAAAAACAGAATATGCTGGTAAATTTTTACTATATTTTCTTTTTTTTAAATATGTACTTAAAGTGCTAAAACCACAATATTGTATTTATAACCAAGCTAGGCTCAATTAACAACAGTCGTTCTGTCAGCAAAAGACGATAAATAAAGAGGCGATTGTTAAACACATATTTTAATTTATTTATAGTCGAAATGGAACCCATGGTTTGGGTAGACATTCTTAGTGCTCAACTTGCTCCATACCCTTGCTCAACTTACATCACCTACATTGGGCAAACTTGACTTCCTTGATCATCAATTTATTGAAATATCAAAAAAAATGTTTAAAAAAAATTCATACCTATTCTGATGTCAGTGACGTAACTACCATTTTCAGAACCCAACCAGCCATGGGTGATAAAGGTCGTCGCTTTATTTTTTTGTAGAATGGACTTTAACTCGCTCTCTGAAGTGTTCAATGATAAATAGGTGCCTTCGGGATTGTTCCTGTAAAATATTATAATATGTTTTATATATAATTTATTCGAATTATAAAAAAATAATATTTGAGGAATTAGATGGGTTGCTGTCATAAGAAAAAATCTAGTGCGGGCAACACACGACTTTCACTTACCTCCGTTTTTAGAATCAATTAAAGAATTCTCAAATATAGTTAGAGATAAAAATTAGTGAAACCATTAAAGAATAGACATTCGTTTAGCATGGCCGTACCATCTTAGCCTTCGCTGTCCTATCCGCTGGTTTACGGATCCAGGAGCCTCCATCCTGTCCCGAACAACCTCATTTCTAATTCGGTCCATCCTCGTGAAACGTAGACATCTTCTCCAAAAGTCTATCTCCAGAGCTTGGACTTTTGAGCAGAGCTTTCTAGACATTGTCCACGTTTCTGATGCGTAAGTAAGGATGGGTTCTACGATGGCATAGTGTTTTCTTTTAAATGAAGGTCATTCCATAGAACAGAATGGAGCATCCGCATGGCTTTACGGGCTTGTTCTACCTTTCTCCGTACGTCGATTTCGGAGGATCCAGTGGAGTCGAGGTACGATCCCAGATATTTAAATACATCCACCTTTGTGCATGTCTCATTATCAACTCGCAGATCACTGTCATCCATAGCGCTGATGGCCATGTATTTCGTCTTACTGAAATTAATTTTAAGACCCATAGACGCATAGCAGTCCCCTAATGAGCACATTGTCATCTCAAGATAGACCTTTCTCCGATTGAATACAACTTGATCGTCAGCGAAAAAAAGCGACACTAGCTGTTCATCGTCTATGAAAGGACCCACATCACCACACTGACGAAGCCATTCCTTGACCGACATATGGAAATAAATCTTGAAAAGGGTTGGCGCCATGCTACAGCCCTGTTTCAGACCCTTAGTACCTGTGAATGGCTCTGATAATAGGTTTCCAAGCTTCACGCGGTAAATGTCGTCTTGGTATAGGTGTCTTACTGCATCTACTAAGGAATCATTGATACCTGCTTCTCTCAGTGCTGCTCACATTCTATTTCTCGGGACGCTGTCATAAGCCTGCTCCAGATCAACGAAAGAAATGTGGAGTTCCTGACTCATCTCCCGTGACTTCTCGATGAGCTGCCGAAGGACAAAGATGTTGTCATTGCAGGAGCGCCCCGCTGTGAATCCAGCCTATTCCTTAAAGGTAAGGAATTCGTCTTCCAATCTGTCTCGGAGCAGCCTACCAATCACTCTGCTCACCGCGCTCTGCATACAGATACCTCTGTAGTTCTGGCAGACCTTCCTGTCGCCTTTCTTGAAAATGGGCGATATAAATCCAGTTCGGAGGTCCTCAGGTACTCTGTCTCCTCCTAGTACCAGGTTAATAATTTCCAGGAGAATGCTCATGATCTTTTTTCCTCCAGCCTTTAGCAGCTCTACCGAGACTCCGCCTGGATCTGGGGCCTTTCCGTTTTTAGAGCATTAATAAAATTAGGTATTGGGATAAAACTTCTGGTTCGAAACTTTACCTACGTCCAACAACGCCCTTAATGTCCAAATGTATCTCATATAAATATTGGTCAGAAAAACATATTTCTTATTTTACTTGCTCTTATCTTTACGATTAACTAATTACTCGCCCGATCTTTAATGAAAATCCAGTGTACGCCCTCGTTCTATATTGTCTTATACATCAACATTACTATTCTGGTTTGAATAATCGTTTAACGAAAACAAAAAAATATTTTTTTCATCCTCAGTTGGGTTTTTTTTTTTTTTTTTTTTTTTTGCAACTAAAGTAGGGTACTTCGGAGAAAGAAAAGTTTCCATTAAGATTATACTTACATAATAAGGTGCATGAAAAAAAAAAAAAAAAATTACCGTTCTATCAAATTCAAGATTTCAAAGGAATAAATATTTTAATCCTGATTGATGCTTACCAACACAAAACAATACCTTTATAGCATTCTCTAAGCTGATTTAATTCCTGGTTTAATATCTTCAAAAAAAGCCTAAGATTAGTTATTTGTTTCAAAGTAAAAACATGACAGTGTCTTACAAAATTCTCGTAATTTTAACGCATTGCTAGAAAAATAATTCACAACCGCTGAATAAACTTGTTAAATGATTAAATGTGAAGCAGGTTTAAAACATTTAGCAGTGGAGATGCGTTGTAAGAAAGGCTAATGGCGACCATACGGGCGATACTTCCAAAGGAGAGCATAATCAAGGATTTTTAATAAATTTAAAATTCCAAGGGCCATATTAACCATCCGTCGGGTTTGAACCCTTGGGCATAGAAGGCTATTATGCTATTATGGTTCGAAAATGTTCACGGTTATGAATACCCTTCAGTTATTATATGCTTTATAAATGAGTAGGGGAAGTTATAACGCATATAATATAAAGGTTAGTTTAGTAATTTGACATAAGATTTTAAACCCATTTTTACAATAAACTTCATCCTAACCATCTTTCAATCTCTCAACTTGTCTACAGTTTTCGGAAGAACACGGTTAGGTTTAAAAAATATGTGTGACAGCTAAATACTAGATAGAAGTTAATATATTTCGTACTTATTAAATGCTACAAATACGACATCGTCATCCATAACCTGTGAGCTTTTATATTGTACAGGATAACTTGATGAATTTCCATTGATGAAGTTATCGTCACCTTTTGGATCTTCAATATCTGTAAAAATAAAAAAAAATAAAATAAAAGTTTTTTCTAGATATATAAGTAAAAAAAAAAATCAAAAGTATTCATTTATTATTTTAGTTATCACAAACCCATTGTATCCTTTGTAGAATACGGAAACGAAAATAGATAATTTGATTTGTATAGAATTGAAAAAAAAAAAATATAACTTAAATTTCTGATTTGTTTCTCACTTATCCTTCAAATCCGATTCATAATAATACTATTATAATGCATAATATTGTTTAATATATATATATAAATTACGATTCGCAATGAAGTTTACACTTCTGCCGAACGGTCTTAAGCACACACTTTTTTTTTTTTAAATATATGTTTTCTTTATTTTTTAAAACATTATAAATATTTCAACAATGAGTTGAAATTACCCTCACATTGTACATAAATTGTTATTATCATTTTTACTTTCACTTACCTATATATGAAATATATATATAGTAAGGGAAAGTATTGCGATCTTATTAAAAAATTTATAATTCTAGTTTTCACACGGGAATACACGTTTTGGGGTCCTGTGAGTCCAAATAACCAAATCCCGCAAAAAGGTCTGTGTGTTTGTAAAACGATTTTTTAAAAATCAGCTCTAACGATTTAGAAGAAACTCTCTATATCAATGTAAAATTTAATGGGCTTTGAAATCATTTAGGTTTCATACTGATAGTCTGACAGTGCTTAAATGCCGATATTTAAAATTTTCTTCCTCTAAAGAACCTTTAATTTAGTAGATTATATAAAAATATCCATATTATCTTTTTAGCATTGATAATTTACAGATAAATATGCAAGTTGAGCGAATTTTATAAACAACTAAAGGAGAAAACTGAAAAAATATATTTTTAATGCAATTTTTTGTTTTTGAACGAAATAACAGTAATATACATGTATCATATACCGTTGGAAAGCTAAAGATTTTAGAAAAAATATTATGTTATACACAAGCTTTTAAAAGTTAATAAAAAGTGATGAAAATCCGTAACATTGACTGCTTACTTTAGATAATAATATATTTTTTTTTTTAATAAAGCATATATTTCTGTTGAAATTCAATTTAATTAATTCTTTAATGGTTTCACTCATTTTTATCTCAAACTGTATTATTAATTCTTTAATCGAGTTTAAAAGCGGAGGTAAGTGAAAATCGTGTGTTGTCCGCACCAGATTTTTTATATTCTTACAATGTTTTTTAATTGCTGATAAAAATTTTAAAAAGCCAACAGAAAAAATAGAAATAAAAAAAAAGGAAAACAAATACTAATGATAAATATAATTTCTAACTTGAAAATTAAATACTATCTAGTAAGAACAAATATAATGACAATATTTTTTTTATTTTTATTTTTTTTTGCCGGCTAATCCAATGCACTGCAGCCAATTTAGGCTTATTGTGCGCCGTCCAATATACTGTTAATACAGGGCTAGCGCCTTGGTGAATCTGACTAGCCTGTGGGGGTTAATCAGTTCACGCAACTTGGGATCAGGGGTACGGTCGACACCAAAGTGGTAAAACCGTGTCCTGGCAATCTCTGGGCAACTGCATATCAAATGAAATGCAGTTTCATCCTCCTTCTTGCAGAATCTGCAAGTCGGTGAGGCCACCAAACCCATATTGTGGAGATGCTTATTAAGTTGACAGTGTCCAGTGTATAGTCCTGTTACCCTCCTTAGGGTTGTCCTGTCCATAGAGAGTAGAGTATGACTTCTCTCTTTGCAGGGTCCATCCAGAAACATCTTGGAGTGATGCTGCTTATCGGTATCCCTCCAGTATTGCCTGGATCTATTATCAGCAGCTGCCTTAATCAGACCTTTGGCTTTGCTGAGACTAATTCCGCACACAGGTTCAGGTGTGGAGGGTAGCTGAGCAGAACCCCTCCTCGCGAGGCTATCAGCTTTCTCATTTCCTAAGATGCCTGAGTGACCAGGCACCCAATATACCCGGACTTTATTTAGCAGGGAAAGCATATTTAGATTGTTTTTGCATTCCTCTACTAATTTGGACCGTGTTATATAACTACCCAAAGCTCCAATAGCAGCTTGACTATCGGTATGGATAGTTATCTGTCTGTCTCTCATCCCTTCTGAAATTAAGGTTTGAACACAGATATTGATAGCCATTACTTCAGCCTGGAAGATTGAGGTATGCTTACCAAGAGAAATGGACAACCCTTCCTCTGGTTTATCCATTCTCCATATTCCAGCACCTGAGCCTAGCTCTGTCATGGATCCATTTTTTTAATTACATTTTTTTAACACCCTCTTTCATATATGGAATAACACAAAAACACCAACACCTAAATACAGACATAAAAGAACAAAACTTATAATAAAGTATATCAAACTAAAAAAATTTTTTAATTACATTTTAGTTTGATATACTTTATTATAAGTTTTGTTCTTTTATGCCTGTATTTAGGTGTTGGTGTTTTTGTGTTATTCCCTATATGAAAGAGAATGTTATTACTTAATTGGCATGAGTTGAAGAATTTAAAGGTTTGTTCGTGGATCCTATTCTAGTAATCTTAGTGTCTACCCAACTAGTTGTATATAACTGAGAGGTTACTATTCAAAAAGGTACAAAAAGACATTTTTTTTGGAAATTAATATTGTTACAGGCTACGGGGTGTGAGAAATGAACTACTCCAGTTTACAAATTACAAATATTTATTAAATACAGAATGTACAAATTCACAGGGATTACTAACCACTATAGTTACAATAATAATTGAATTACTAGCTTAACTACTAAACAGTATACATATAAAATGAGGTATTCCTAACAAATAAACTACATATGTAAATTTATACAATATACTAGACTTATTCTAAAACTTACAACTATAAATTATATATATACTACAGTCTTCTAATTTCCCACCGACCGGTTATCACAATATTGACACACAGTTTCACTACACTGTCACACTGTCACGAGTTGTTCACTGTCACTGTTCACTGATACATCCACTTGAGCAAGATCAAGACTGACCCAGGCGTAGTGGACCGGTATTTGTACCACCACCGAATATTATAGACATGGCAGGTAGAGGCCGGGCCGTTCTAGGTACCTCCAGGCGTGGTCCACCCGTCATTGTCTTGACCGTTGCAATATTTTCACATATTTGTATACTAATGGTTTAATAATAATAATAATAATAATAATAATAAAAGCCTTTATTTATATGTAAATACAAAGTCATAATAATCTCCATGATGTATAAAAAAACAAAACGAAAAAATGAATATTTACATATAGACCTTCCCAAAGAATAGGAGATTAGAGTCTTTTGGGCGGAGACTAGCCGAACCTAAAACTTGAGTTGCTGGCACTTAGTTTTCCACAACACTCTGTCTTGTGCGTGTCTCATCCACAAAGAACCTTCCTTTTTCCTCAATTCGTCGTCCTCTGCGTCTTTTTTTATTGATAGGGATCCATTCGGCAGCTCGCTTTGCCCAACTGTCTTCTGTTTTCCGCATGAGATGTCCTGCCCATGCCCACTTTATTTTTCTAGCATAAGCAATAGCGTCTGCGACATTTCTTAGTTTTCTTATTTTATTTGCGTTAATTTTGTCCCGCAGGAAGATTCCTAACATAATCCGCTCCATTCTTCGTTGACATACGTTTATTTTCTGTTCTAAATTTTTTGTGAGTGACCATGTCTGGCATGCATATGTAAGCACTGGGATGATGCAGCTGTTAAAAGCTAGTGCTTTGTACTTTATTTTCAGTTGGCTTTTGAATATGATCTTGAGGCTCCAAAATTTCTTCCACGCCTTTCCTATTCTGGATTCTATTTCTTTTGCGTCTCTATTTACAAATGATATTTTTTGTCCAAGATAGTAGGCTTCATTGGAAATCTTCATGTCTGGGAGTTGGTGCTTAATTATTTCCGAAGACCCGGTCATTATTAAAGACTTTTCAGGGTTCAATATCAGGCCATGGAGAGAGCTCTTTTCTTTTAGTTCATTAACCATTATGACGAGTTCATGGTTTAGTTTTAGGACTAATGGTTTAGTTTTACCTAAATCCTTCTTCATATTTTATCTAAAAAAAACATAGAGATCCTTTTAAAACGTATTTGAAAATTACTTTTCATTCAAAAATTTAATAAATTCACATTTCATTTCATTCCAAAAGGTACTAAAAACATTTCCTTCCAAAAGGTACTATCTATACTTCCTACTATACGGCAGAAGCTCCTAACCCCGTAATATATCACTATTAATTTATTTTTTTCTTCATTTTGTGCATTGAATCACTGATATTATTTTTATCAATAGTTTTAACCTAATAATCAGTTTTTAGGCTTTTTTAAACAACTTGATTGCGTCGCTTCGGTTCTCGTAGGTTCTTAATTAAATTAAGTTGTTTCGAGCTTTGGGGCTCTACGAAACCATCTAATTCCTCCCGCATCCAGTCCTTATAATCCAAAATCCTTCGCAAAATCCTTAATGCTCCTTATTTTGTCACAAATCAACTCCTCCATAATGACCTTAACATCCCATTTGTTGCAGACATAGTCCGTGATAGATACTCCTCTTTCCATTCTAAAATCCCTGCCCATACAAACCCACTTGTCCGTAACTTATCTTCCTCCGATATCCCTGATAACCCTCCAAGGCGACTGTAAAGAAGGTGGCCTCGAGACCTACTGACTTATGATAGTTAGTAAAGTGCTACCACTTGGTAGTTCTTTCTCAAGACATTTTCATGACTTTTTATTTTCATACTGCACATTTACTTATTGAATTCTTTAGTACGGTTGTAAATTACTATAAATATAAAAAAAATTAAGTTGTTGTTTGTTAGGGCTTTAAGGCGTAGAACCTCAAGTTCATCAACGCCTTATTAAATTTATTTTTTTCATGGTATTTCTTCTTGCAGCCACATAAATTTGATATAAAAATCTTATGAAACTCACATTTTAATAGGGTAATGGTATTTTATCCAGCAAATGATTGGAATTAGGATTCTCTGACTTTACTAAATATGAGTAGAAAATTCCGTGTATAAGATAATATTTTTCCTAAAATCTTTAGCTATCCAACGGTATATTATACATCTATATTACTATTCTTGTGTTCAAGAACACTAAAATTGCATACAAAATATGTTTGGACTTTTCTACTTTAGTTCCTCATCAAATTCATTCAACTTACATATGTACACCTGTTATTTATCTATGATAACAAGATGATGTGCCTAATTTACAGAAATCTTCAAAATAAAAGGTACTTTAGAAAAAGAGAATTTAAAATATTTTTTTAATGTTTGCACATTTCTACTTTAATTGTTTATCGAATTCGCTCAACTTGCATATTTACCCATTATTTATCAATGCTAATAAGATGATGTCCCATTTTTTTGAAATGTATAAAGTGTGTATAAGATGATATTTTTTTTTTAATCTTTAGCATTCCAACGGTATATTATACGTCTATATTACTGTTCTTAAGTTTTAAAACAAAAAATTGCATACAAAAATATTTTGGCAGTTTTCTCCTTTAGTTGGAAATTGAATTAGTTCAACTTATATATTTACTTTTTTTTTTATTAGTGGTAACAAGATAATATGGTTATTTTCATAGAATCAAAATTAAAGGTACTTTAGTGGAAGAAAATTTTAAATATCGGCATTTAAGCCCTGTAAAACTATTTTACTCAAAATGAAACCTACATCATATTAAAGCCCATCACATTATACATCGATATGTAGAGTTTAATTAAAATCGTTGCAGCCGTTTTTTAGAAAATCATAATAAAATCCAAAATGTAACATCTCGGGCGTATAGTTCTCTTAAATATGAAATTTCAGTTTTATAGGACTTTTCGATTTTGTCGGGGAGTTACCACAAAACACACACACACACACACACACACATAAACACACAGACGTTTTGCGGGACTTGGTTATTTGGACCCTAGGGACCCTAAACCGTTTATTTCCGTTGAAAACTGAAATTCGAAAATTTTTACGATCGCAGTATATATTCCATATACTATATATATATATATATTTATATCCATATATTGGTAAGTGAAAGTAATAATAATTTTTTTATGAGGAAAGAGACGGTAAACAAATGGAATCGTTCCTGGGCTGCTTCGCTGAAGTCACCAAGCCTTCATATATTTGTTCCCCATATCACACTAAACAACTGCAAACACATACTAAGTAGTAATTACAAGATGACACAATTCCTGACTGAACATGGACAAACAAAACAATACTTAAAACGCTTTAACATACTACAAGATGACAAATGTCCATACATAATTTTCAACACCTACTATTCGACTGTAAAAAATTAGACAACATTCGAGCTAAACTTATACAGAACGTTATACTAGAACACGGGACTTGGCCAGAAAAATAACAGAGACTAATGACAAAATTTAAAAATTTTATAAATTTCGTTGAAAAAATAGACTTCAACCAACTTAATACTGATTGTAGGAAGGCAGTTCAGTCTATGTAATTCTTGTTATGCTAAA
Source organism: Piezodorus guildinii (assembly GCA_023052935.1). Classification (NCBI taxonomy): domain Eukaryota; kingdom Metazoa; phylum Arthropoda; class Insecta; order Hemiptera; family Pentatomidae; genus Piezodorus; species Piezodorus guildinii. The sequence continues at coordinate 5,396,332 of CM041298.1, read as the reverse complement.
TTCATTTTGTTTGTATTTATATATTTAGCTGCTTTATTCTAATTTTGAAAAATATTGCAATGTGTAATTAACATTATTTTTAAGCTATTTCCTTTTGTAAGTTATTTTTCGATTGATTTTAATTTTTTTTTATTATTTATTGAGAAATATTACAATTTGTTACATAATGAACAGTAGTAATAGTGATGTAGTACACATTAATACAATATATAAAGAAAATAATGATAAAGTCAAATTACATAAAATCGGAAATAAATAAATTCAAATATATACAAGAAAATAACAATTAATAAAAACAACAACAAACAAATCAAAACAACAACCTGTAGTAGAGATAAATACAAGTTGGGAAATAAATAAAAATCATACAAGCAAACTTAACTAAATACAATATATGCAATCTGCTAAAGGGACCCTAGACTCGGCTGCTCCCTCCACAAGTGGGGGAAGAAGCCGAATCCAAGAGATCCCAGCGCCTCTCACTCAGCGCTTCACTGGTGTAAGCCAGTGGAGGCCGAGCTAGGGCGGAATAGCTACAAACATACAGTACATGAGTGGAGGATCTGACCAGTGTCAGAACTCCAGAATAAATGTTTACAAACCGTCGCGGGGCCACTGCCGTTTCAATCTTCGAGGAGGATTGTAGGGATGGGTGGAGCTGGAGAGCGATTGAGCAAGAGGATTAGGATGATGAAGAAGGTTCTGATGGAATTTGGAGAATTTGGATGGTACCAGGTCTAAAATAAATGGAATATTAAGGTCATGGTGTAGGGTACAGTTGGTAACGTAATAAGGAGCATTAACTATTGTTCGGAGGACTTTGGATTGGAAGGATTGGATACGTTTGATGTTAGAATGTTTAGTTGTCCCCCATAGCTCAAGTCCGTAGGTCCATATAGGTTTCAGTACTGTCTTATATATCAGTAATTTGTTGTCGACTGTAAGATGAGATTATCTGTTTAGTAGTTTGTATAACCGGCCGAATCTGCGGTTGAGTTCTATCCTTTTAAGTCTAGTATGTGGGTTCCACGTCAGTCTTTTGTCTAGTAAAAAGCCAAGGTACCGGACTGTGTCTGAGGAAGGAAGCGGTATGGAATTGAATTCAACTGTTGGACAGGATTTACGTCGAAGGATGAAAGTGACGTGTGTGCATTTGCTTTCGTTCACCTTAATTCGCCAAGTCTTACACCAGTCTTCGACAAGGGAAAGGTGCCTTTGGAGATTTAGCGATGCTACTTCAGGATCGGAATCGGATGATAAAATGGCTGTGTCATCAGCAAATATTGCCAGAAAGGTATCGGGATCGGTAGGGATATCGGCGGTGTAGAGGATGTAGAGGACGGGTCCTAAGACGCTGCCTTGAGGAACACCGGCCTCAACAGTATAATGTTTGGAAAATTCGGAACCACAGCGAACTCGGAAGGAGCGGTTTGATAAATAGGATCGAAGGATTAGGTGTGAGGATTGAGGTAAATGTGTTTTGAGCTTAAAGAGCAGTCCCGGGTGCCACACCCGGTCAAAAGCTTGAGCTATGTCCAGAAAGGCACCCGAACAATACTCCTTGCACTCAAGGGCGGAGGAAATGTGGTCTACAACTCGGAGTCCTTGCTGAACCGTGGAATGTTGAGGACGGAATCCAAACTGGTGTGAAGGAAAATTGTGAAATTTGGCTAGGATTCGTTTTAATAGGAGTTTTTCGAAGATTTTGGAGAGGATCGGAAGAAGGCTAATAGGTCTGTAGGATGACGTACAGTTGGATGGTTTGCCTGATTTTAGGAAAAGGATGATAGTCGAGTGTTTCCACAACAGAGGGAAATATGTAGTGCGTAGGATACAGTTATAGATATATGTAAGGAATGTAATGGCTTTAGATGGAAGTTGTCTTAGGATTTGAGGAGTAAGGAGATCGTATCCAGGGAATTTACGGAGAGGAAGTTTTTTAAGAAGATATTTGACCTCAGACGGATTGATCGCTTTAGGTGGTAAGGAAATTGGTATCGGTGACGTAAGGAACTCTTCAACTATTGCGGTATGGGTCGGATTGAGATCAGAATGAGAAGTGAATACCTTGGAAAGGTGTAGTGCAAATTCCTGGGCCCTATCTTTGTCAGAAGCAGCCCAGGAATTATCACTACGCCGGACAGGATGGGATATCAGGGGGGATTTTAGAATACTCTTCGTGACATTCCACAAGGAATTGTCACGAATCGAGAGAGAGGAGAGGTAGGAATTGTAGGATTGGGAACGGAAGATCGCCAACTCCCGCTTTAATTGTCTACAATAAAAGTTATAGGAGTGGCGATCTGCTGGGTGACGGGTGCGTTGCCATAATGTTCTGGCTCGGCGTTTGGTGTGGATTAGGTCTAGGAGGTGTTGTGGTAAATGGTTTTTGTGAGGATTTATTTGGGAGTGCTTGGGAGAGGAGGCAGTCCAGGCAGCTTGTTGAATAGCGGTTGTAAAGGAATAGACGGCATCGTCAAGGTCAGTTTGGGTTTTAAAAGTCACTCTGAGGTCAATATCATTGGTGAGGATTTCGCGGAAGAGGTTCCAGTTGATAGGGCCTCTGATGAATGACGGTGGGACAGGTTTAGGAATAGGTGTTAAGGATACATTTAGGATCAGTGGACTATGGTCAGAGGATAGTTCATCAAGGCGAGTTACGGAATAGTTCAGGGAGCCTAATCCGCTGTGGATGAAGAAGTCGAGGATGTCTGAATTACGGTTAGGATCTGTTGGCCAGTAGATAGGGGAATTGGGAGGTAGGAGATTAAGGCGTCGGGAGTTGAGTGCAGCCTGCAATTTCCGTCCACGCGTATTTGTGGTCTTGGAACCCCATTGTTGGTGCTTGGCGTTTAGGTCTGCACCCAGAATAAAGTGATTCCCCTATGAGTTGAGGAAGGATCCAAATTGGGTAATGGAAATAGAATGTATAGGAGGGCAGTATGCTCATGCGATGACGAGCGGAAAGGAAAAGGTCTTGATTATAACAGAGGTGGCTTGTAGGAAGTTGTGGGCGGGAAGTGGGTGTAAGTGTGGGAGAGGGATCGGTGGACAATGACAGCAGTACCGGCATGGGCTTTGCCCTCTGGATGGTCTGTCCGGTATGTCGTGTATTCAGGTATTTTGAAGTACTGTTTTAGTGGTTAGTCTAGTTTCAGTAATGAGTGCAACATCAACTTTTTTGTCTTGCAGTAAGGCTGTAAGTTCGTCAGTGTGAGTTCTAACACACACGAATTAGGTAGAGGTCATTTATGGATTTTTTAAGGTAGGAATGAGATTTGATACAAGATTCGTGAGGATTGTGATTAGGGGCATGACAAGGGATTTGATTTCGGAAATGAAAGATGTCATCAAACTGGTAAGGTCTGTGGCATTTGAAGGAGGGGGATATGAGAGATTTGTTGTGGATGAGGATTTTTAGGATTGATTACGTTTTGAGGAAGAGGTATTTGTTGAATGGACTGAGGATATTGAGGTACATTTTGCAGTTCCGGCAGGGCCTCGGTTTCACTACATTGGTTCCCACCTCCAAGTAAGTGGGCAAATGATACATTGGCATCGATTATTTTTGAGGGTTCTCCTCTAGTTCTTGTTTGTCTTGCTGTTTCATCCAGTACTTGGGATTTTTGATACCTGATCCTTAGTACCTTATAGATTCGGCATCCTTTGTAGTTGGCCGGGTGGTCCTTGAGGCAATGAGCACATACAGCGGGTGTTGACTTCGGTTTTTACATTCCACAGACTTGTGCTGTTCACCGCATTTCACGCAGTCTGACCACAATTTACTGCTCTCTTGGTGTAAGGTTTTTTCGACTTTTACACTTGTATAGTACAGTCTTTTTAATCATACATTTTTCTACCCCTGACAATGGTTCTAAGTCAACGAAGAATAGAGGAAGTTGAACTCTATCTTTTATGACATTAGTGACTTGGCGCACTTTGTAACCCATCTCCATAAGTTCTTCTTTGATAGCTTCAACTGGTGTAGAAGAATGTAGATTTCTGATTACAACTCTAAGAGATTTCTCTTGGCGTAGCTGATAAGTGTGGAAATCCACCAAAAAGCAATCCCGGCCTAGCCGAGCTACTAGCAATCAGCTGATGTGAAGAGGTTACCCAGCATTCACTTTACACTGTAAATTGTTACAAAACTTACTGTTTTTTGCTGCTGTTGTTATCCTGAACTCTGGTAATGTTTTTAAGATTGCACTGAAGAGAATTCCAACTGAAAAAGCAAGAAATCCAAGTAACGATTTGAATGATGACTGCTATACTCATGCGCATGCGCAGAAGAAAAATTAAATTAATTTTATTTTTAGATGAGAAAGATGGTGGGGGGTACGGTCATAAATTAGAAACTCACATTTAAAATAAGTGCTATTTTAATTATGTGCCGACGTTTCGGCCTACAATGTGGGCCCTTCATCAGGGCTAAAAGAAACAAGATAACAACCAATGTAAATTTATAGACTTAATAATGCGTTAGGTATATAATAATAATATGACAGTAATATAATATGGGAACATAAATAAAATTAAATGTAAAATGATAATAAGATGACAATTATAAAGAATGGAAATAAACAAAATTAAGATGAGAGTTATAAAGTATGGAAGTAAACATAATTGAGATGATAATATTGTAATGAGAATATATAAAGAGAGACTAAGCAAATGAAAAAATGACAAAGGAAAAATATGTGAACAATTAAAATTTTAGATATGAACAATTTTGAAGTGATATATGACGGTAATATATTAAAAACGTTGTTAAGAATATAGGTAATATGTAAAAAGAACATAGTCATTAAAAAAGAGAAATAGTATGAATAAAAAAAATGTATTCATTCTATACTCTTAACTATGTTTTTAATAAATTACCGTCATATATTGGTTTGATGCAAAATTAATGCAGGTTTTTAGTAGGTATTGTAAATACGCCATATCTTTACTTTAACCATATATATTTAATCAAAATAATTTCCATCTGAATCAATGCACTTTTGCCAACGTTCAACAAGCTTTCATATTCGACCAGAAAAAAAATCCGAATCCCTGGACTCAATGAAATCACGAAAAGAATTTTCAATGTCGTCCTGGTTTTGAAAATTTTTCTCCCTCAAAAAGTTGTCCAGATGCCTGAAAAAATGGAAGTCTGTAGGAGAGAGGTCAGGTGAATAAGGCGGATTTTGGAGAACTTCGTAGCCCAACTCGTGCAGTCGTCGAAGCGTTGGTTGTGCAACATGTGGTCTGGCGTTATCGTGGAGCAGGATCGGCCCCTTCCGATTCATCAATGCTGGGCAAAGACGTTGCAATTTTTGAGTTCCGAGTTCCGCCGCCATTTCTCGTGTGGTTTTGGTTGGGTCTTTTCCACTTTTGACCTCAGCTGGTCGTTGTCCAGAGCAAGATGACGGCCCCGACCTTCCTTGTCTTCGAGGTCGAAATCTCCTCTGCGAAACTTCTGGAACCAACGCTGCACCGTGCACTCATTAATAGCCCCCTGACCCCACACTTCATTAATATTACGAGCCGTTTGCGCAGCGCTGCGCCCTAATTTAAATTCGTAAAAATAAATTTGACGAAAATCGCACTTTGACATTTTCGATTCAAGACCTTTGAACACACTGAACAAAACGATTTTACTAAACAAATTCATGGTGAAAGAGAGGGTATTAGATAAGGTTTGTTTTGGTATAATAATGATCAATGTTAGGATTAGCTTTGTTTACACAATTGGAATTAAGATATTGCAATAGAGGAAACCTGCATTAATTTTGCATCAACCCAATATCACTTCAAAATTGTTCATATTTTAAATTTTAATTGTTCACATATTTTTCCTTTGTCATTTTTTCATTTGCTTAGTCTCTCTTTATATATTCTTATTACAATATTATCATCTCAATTTTGTTTACTTCCATACTTTATAACTATCATCTTAATTTTGTTTATTTCCATACTTTATTATTATTAAGCATTATTAAGTCTATAATTACATTGGTTGTTATCTTGTTTCTTTTAGCCCTGATGAAGCCCCACATTGTAGGCCGAAACGTCGGCACATAATTAAAATAGCACTGATTTTAAATGTGTTTTTCTAATTTATGACCGCACCCCCAACCATCTTCCTCATCTAAAAATAAAATTAATTTAACATCAATCGAAAAATAACTTACAAAAGGAAATAGCTTAAAAATAATGTTAATTACACATTGCAATATTTTTCAAAATTAGAATAAAGCAGCTAAATATATAAATACAAACAAAATGAATTTAGCACAACAAGAATTACAAAGACTGAACTGCCTTCCTACAATCAGCATTAAGTTGGTTGAAGTCTATTTTGTTAACGAAATTTATAAAATAGTTTTTAAATTTGGTCATTAATCTCTGTTCTGTTTCTGGCCAAATCCTGTGTTCTAGTATAACGTTCTGTATAAGTTTAGCTCGAATGTTGTCTAATTTTTTACAGTCGAATAGTAGGTGTTGAAAATCGTGTATGTTACCATCGTATGGACATTTGTCGACTTGTCAAGTCAGAAATTGTGTCACCTTGTAATTACTACTTAGTATGATATATATATATATCATATTGTATATTTAAACTGTACAAAGCTGTTATTCTAAAGGGACCCAGTCCCAGAATAAAAATTATTTTCTATCTATCTATCTATCTATCTATATATATACTATATACTATATGGAATATATAGTAAGGGAAACTATTGTAACTTGTGTGGTAACTTCCCAGCAAAACAAAAAGTCCTATAAAACTGAAATTTCATATTTAAGACAACTATACGCCCGAGATGTTATATTTTGGATTTTATTATGATTTTCTAAAAAAACGGCTGCAACGATTTTAATTAAACTCTATATATCGATGTATAATTTGATGGGCTTTAATATGATGTAGGTTTCATTTTGAGTAAAATAGTTTTACAGGGCTTAAATGCCGATTTTTAAAACTTCATTCTTCTAAAGTACCTTTTATTTTGCAGATTTCTAAAAAAATTGGAACATCATCTTATTAGCATTGTTAATAATGGATAAATATGCAATTTGATAAACAACTAAAGGAGAAAAGTGCAAACATATTTTTTTATGCGATTTTTGGGCACAAGAATAGTAATATAGAAGTATAATATACCGTTGGATAGCTAAAGATTAAAAAAAAAATTATCTAATTCACGGAATTTTAAAGGTTAATGGAGAGTGATGAATAGCCGATAAAAAAAAATTATGGTGCGGGCAACACACGACTTTCACTTACCTCTATTTTTAAAATCAATGAAAGAATTTTCAAATACAGTTAGAGATAAAAATACGTGAAATTATTAAAGAATTAATTAAATTAAATGTATATAAAAACATGTGTTTTATTAAAAAATCTATTATATTATTATCTAAAATAATCAGTTAGATTTATTTTCATTTCATCACTCTCTATTAACGTTTAAATGCTTGAGTATAATATAATATTTTTTCTAAAATCTTTAGCTTTCCAACGGTATATAATACATGTATATTACTATGTTCAAAAACGAAAAATTGCAAAAAAAAAAAAAATATTTGTTTCTGTTTTCTCCTTTAGTTAGATATCGAATTCATTCAATTTATATATTTATCTATTTTTTATCAGTGGTAACAAAATAATATAGCTATTTTTATATAATCAACAAAATTAAAGGTACTTTGTATTAATTTCTCAACGGTCAACAAAACTCCATCATTATTAATTTAATTTTTGTTATTTTTCGATATATTTAATGTAAATAAATGAAGATCAAAATAATGTAAACTTAATAATTTGTGAAATATAACATAGATTACGTGTAGTGTGCCTGAGAACAGGCATGGAACATGTATATAATAAAAATCAATAAACTCTCCTTCTTTAGGGTTACAATAGGAGGAAAAGATTAAAAAAATTAAATAAATAAAAAAAAAAAATATCCATATATGGTTGAAAAGTTGTTTTCGATCTGTGCTTTCTAGGTATTTGACACGGTTATATATAGGAATTGCTGTATGATTTAGTTGTATGGTTATTATTAATGGACATTATGTAATACCTTGAGATGCTATCAGGAAGATACAGGAAGAAAGCACTAAAAATAAATGAAACATCACCATGCTTTGTTAATATTATGGTACCTACTGCTCGAGCCAACAGAACCTTGCATGGCTCTTTATCTTTTGAATTCAAATTACTTTAATCTATTCCCTATTATCCTGCTAGGAAATTATAGTCTGCCTCAGAGTAACGAAGGCTCAAGGTATAGAGAGAGATAAGGAAAGTTAAGAATTGTGTCGTAATTCTACTCTCCATCTATATGTAAATAAAGCCATAAAAGCAATAAACAAGAGGACGTACAACAAAGACAATGATGAAAACACGTGTACGTTTACCGATAGCAATTATTATCTGGAAGTTATTGTGTTCGAAGGAAAGTAAATTTGAAAGATAGTTTAAAAAAAATCAGATGCGCACTACGCACGACTTTCAATACCTCCATTTTTTAAATTTAATGAAAGAATTTTCAAATACAGTTAGAGATAAAAATACGTGAAACTATAAAAAAAATTAATTAAATTGAATTTATATAGAAACATAAGTTTTATTAAAAAAACTATTATATTTTTATCTAAAATAATCACTTAGTTTTATCTACATTTCATCACTGTTTATTAACTTTTAAAAGCTTGTGTATGAGATAATATTTTTTCTAAAACCTTTAGCTTTCCAACGGTATATTACACATGTATATTACTCTTCTTATGTTCAAAAACGAAAAATTGCATTAAAAAAATATTTTTTTCAGTTTTCTCCTTTAGTTGGGCATCGACTTCATTCAATCTTTTTATTTATCTGTTTTTCATCAGTGGTAACAAGATAATATAGTTATTTTTATAGAAATAACAAAATTAAAGGTACTTTAGAAAAAGAAAATTTAACATATCGGCATTTAAGCCCTATCAGACTATTTTAATCAGAATTAAACCTACATGATATTAAAGCCCATTAAATTTTACATCGATATAGCGAGTTTCATCAAAATCGTCGGAAGCCTTTTTGAGAAAATCGAAAAAAGGTGCAAAATACATGGTATAAAGGAGCTCTTATGGTAAGCTCATTTTGATAAAAAAGCTTTTGTAACGTCTGGGGCGTATATTTGTCTTAAATATGAAATTTCAGTTTCATAGGAGTTACCGTTTCCGCCCGGGAGTTACCACACACGGAACACACACACACACACACACACACACAGATCTTTTTGTAGGACTTGGTTATTTGGACTCAGGGGACTCTAAAACGTGTAGTTCCGTTGAAAACTGGAATTCGAAAATTTTCACGATCGCAATACTTTCCCTTACTATATATAGTAGTTATACATGAATATTACTGCTCTTGTGTTCAAAAACACAAAAATTGCATAAAAAACTATGTTTGCACTTTAGTCTCCTTTAGTTGTTTATCAAATTCGCTCAACTTGCATATTTAGCCGTTATTTATAAGATGATGTTCTAAATTTTTATAAATCTACAAAATTAATGGTACTTTAGAGGAAGAAATTTTAAAATTTCGGCATTTAAGCCCTGTCAAACTATTTCAATCAAAATCAAATCTACACCATATTAAAGCTCATCAAATATCACATCGATATAGCGAGTTTAATCAAAATTGTTATAGCCGTTTTTGAGTTATCATTTCAAATCTAATTAAATGAATAACATTTCCTGAATTCCGGAAAATCTGAAACCTAACGATAGAACAGTAAATTGCATAAAAAATTCTAACTGTCAATAAAATTGAACAGTAAATAATTTCAATCAAAAACTGCTTTTAATCACTCTAAATTTTCTGTTAAATTTTTTTGTTCGAATTACAGAATATTCGAGTAAAAATTATTTTTTTAAAATTCGAAACCGGTTAAAACCGGTTTTCTGTGAAAATTAGTATTCGAAAACCGGTTTTCTAAAATATCGGTTTTTGTATAAACCCTAGTTCATATGAACGTTTTTGTTCATCTTAATGTCTAATATCCACTCTCACAATATGATGAGATATTTGTAAGACACCCTTTATATAGGAAGGAATATGTTTGTATTATGCAATAAAACCTTCTTTTTGGTTAGTATAGGGAAAAGAATTTTCTTATTTATTTATTTATTGAAATTTACAACTGTATTAGTAAATACATCAAGTAAATTGGCTCATAATATAGATAATATACATGGAAAGACATGAAGAGAATATGCCCATTGGCAACACTCCACTAGGTAATCTACACTAGAAGGTCTAGAAGGTCCATCTTCTTTTCAGACGCCTCGGAGGATTGTCAGGAATGGAAGAGGAAGCAAGGATTTAAAATAGTGGGTTAGAGTGAGATAAAACTAACTGTTTTTTGGGTTCCCGAAAAGGAAAATTCATGTTGGTGCTGCAACCTGGCGGCTTGTCAATGAAGCACGCCGCGCCAATTTTGTTTTTGAACATTTCGAAAGAAAAAGACTTATACTCATCCTTTTTTTAGACGCCTCGGAGGATTGTCGGGAATTGAAGAGGAAGCAAGGATTGAAACTAGTGGGTTAGGGTGGGATTGGAGTTTGTCATGGAAGGAATGATAACTCGTACGGGCCAAATCAGCAACATATGGGACATTAAGGTCTTTATGGATGAGTTTGTTGGTGACAAAGTAAGGAGCATTGAGGATTTTTCGAAGGATTTTGGATTGTAAGGATTGAATACGGGAAGAATTTAATGGTTTAGTAGAGCCCCAAAGCTCAACTCCGTACGTCCAGATAGGCCTCATGATGGTAATATAGATGAGCTTTTTGTAGTTAAGTGGAAGGTTAGAGCGTCTGTCCAGTAAGCGTTGGGCAGTTTTTTGTCGTTTCAGTCTTGTGTGCGGATTCCAAGTTAGTCGTTTGTCAAGTAGGAGTCCTAGATAGCGAATCTGTTTAACCGGGACTGGCGGAATATTATTAAAGGACACTGTAGGGCAGGATGTCGTAGGTTTACGACGAAGGGTAAAGGTAATTAGGTTGGATTTGTTTTTAATTCTCCAATTCTGACACCATTCTTCAAGGTCTCTGATGTGGGATTGAAGAGTTTGAGAGGCAATAGTAGGATCATATTTGACTGGGAACACACAAGTGTCATCAGCATAGGTAGAAAGGGAGGTGTTAGGATGGGTTGGGATATCAGCTGTATAGACTGTGTAAAGAAGGGGCCATAGGATACTGCCTTGAGGGGCACCAGCAGACTGAGTAAATAGGGATGAATAGGAACTATTGTAGTTTATTTTGAAGGATCTTCCAGAGAGATAGGACTGGATGATGAGGTAGTATGTAGAAGGGAGGAATTTACGGAGTTTGTAAAGGGGAAAGAATAAAAATATGTATGTACATTAATTTTATTAGGTATTTAATTGAATTTTTTTTTTTCAAACAATACAGTGTAAATAAGCATAAATAGTCTTTTCGTGTTGATAATGTTTAATGATTAAATTTCCTCTTCTAGGTTTTATAATAAATGTTAATAATATTCGGGTTCATGAGAGTTATAGGAACACCCGTTGTTAAGAAGTATGTTCCATAAGCACTGAAAAAAATCATAAATTTATTAATAATGAAAACATAAATTATAGGTGGTATAATCAGGAGTCAGTCTTTTTTTTAAATATTTTTAATTTTGCCAAAGTTTCGGCTCAAGCTTGTGAGCCATCATCAGGGCATTACTGAGTCATGTCCAAGCATAAACTGAGGAGTTTATTTATAGGAGTTGAGCCGAAACGTTGGACAAATTAAAAATATTTAAAAAAAAATACTGACTCCTGATTATTCCACCTATAATAGTTTCTACAGTCGACTATACATCCTCAATATGAAAACATAAAAATAACCAACAGCAGATGCCAAAATAAAAGCAATAACACAAGAAATGATTAGAAAATATAAATTAGATAGTATATTAATAATAAACATTGAACTTTAATCACAGATATAGAGGTTCCTCTTATTGTTTGGAGATGCACAATAAGTCTGGGTTTAAAAAAAATTTGTTTTCTAAGTGGTTGAAAAAAAAAATTACAATTCAGGCAGGTATTTAAAGGTATACAAAGCTTTGGTAGAGAGCATAGTGTTGTATGGTTCGGAGGCATGGCCCCTCAGTATAGCCCAGGGTAAAAAATTTCTTTCTGTTAAAATGGATTTTTGGAGGAGAGCGGCAAGGATATCGAGAATCGAAAAGGTGAAAAATGTCACTATAAGAGAAGCAGTTGAAATAAAGCACAACATTCTTGAGGGTATGGAAGAAAGGAGACCAAGGTGGTACGGCAATGTGATACGAAGGGGGGATACTTATGGAGAGGGAGGCAGATGGCAGAAGAAGAAGAGGAAGACCCCTAGTTAGGTGGAAGGATAGAGTGGTGGTGGTGGAGAGTATGGCTGGTAGGGGGCTATCGAAGGAGGACGCGATGGACCGGCAGAGATGAAAAGTGCTGGGGCAGGAGTTTGGTTGAGGAAACCTTCAAAATGAAGAAATTCCTGACGGAAAAAAAAAAATTGATATCGACATCTATTTCTAATGAACGGGTATACACAGACCGTTGCGCATGCGCCAGTCTATAGCATGTTGGTAGCGTCACCATGGTTACGAAATCAAAGTTCACTTCAAAAACTAAACATTGACCACTTTATTATTTGCATAGATCAACTATTCAATATTCATAAATAAATATAAAATGTTGAAGTAATAAATATATCAATAGAAATTAATAACAAAGTATTATTACCTAGACGGTGTGGGATCTCCCATTAGTACAACTTCATTATTCATGCACCTTCCTTGGAGAAAACTCATGTATGAGTCACAACTCACTGCGGGGTAAGCGTATGGATAAATAATGCTATCGATGAAATATTGGTATGATCGTTGATGGCTGCACAGTGCTTAAAAAATCAATAATAAAAAATATATTAATTCATGGAATCGAATGAAAATGAATTTTATTCTGGGAAGAAATAGTCCCCTAAGAATAAAAAAAAAACAATGATAATTTTCTTTTAAGACTTCAGTATAGAAATGGACCAGATTGTACAACAAAATTATACACCAGAGATGTTACAGCAACTTTTTCAGTACAATCAGCTAACCAGATGAGGTACTTTATACCTTGCATTTTGGATGTTTTTCCCCAAAACAGCTCAAATTATTTTTATTAAAATCGCTATATCGATATCATGTAACTGAATTTTAATATTTGAGATAACTATACGCCCGAGATGTTACAGAAACTTTTCATCACAATCTGCTAACCAGAGCCTCTTTATACCATTCTCTCTGAACCTTTTTACGATTTTCTCAAAAACTGCTTTAACGATTTTGATTAAACTCGCTATATCGATATAAAATTTAATGAGCTTTTTCATCATGTAATAGTGATGATGAAGTAAAATGCGAATTTTATGATAAACTAGAGTCGGTTTACGATAAGTTACCGCGAAATTACATTAAAATAATACTAGGTGACGCGAACGCAAAGGTTGGAAGGAAAGAAGTATATCGTCCTACAATCGGTAAAGAAAGTTTGCACGAATATAGTAATGATAATGGGACCCGACTAATAAACTTTGCCATTTCGAAAAACCTAATAATCAAAAGTACTACGTTTAAACATAAGGACATTCATAAGTATACGTGGACATCGCCGGATGGACAAACTCGGAATCAAATAGATCATGTTTTAGTACAAAACGGATGGCAAAGTAGCATAATTAACGTGAGATCGTATCGAGGTGCAGAATGCGGTTCTGATCATGAATTAGTAATCGCGAAACTTCGACAAAAACTAAATACAAAAAAGAGAACACCGAACTATATTCATCCCGAGAATTTTGATGTTGTTAAATTGAACAACCCCAACATTAGAAAACAATTCGCGATAGAAGTAAAAAATAGGTTCGATGCTTTGGAATCTTCAGACGAGGAACACGAAGATGTAAACAAATTATGGGAAAGGATCAGGGATAATATTAAAGAGGTCGGTAACTTATGTCTTGGGAAAATCGAAAATAAAAAGAACAAACCTTGGTTCGACAGGGATTGTCAAAATATGTGTGAAAAAAGAAAAACCGCTAAACTGAATTCCTTAAATAATCCAAGCGATAATAATGTGGCTTACTTTCGGTTAGTAAAAAACGAAACTTCCAAATTCTGTATACATCATGTAGGTTTAATTATGATTGAAATAGTCCGACAGGGTTTAAATGGCGTTATTATAAAAATTATTCCTCTAATGTACCTTTTATTTTGTAGGTTCGAAAAAATTAACTATACGAACTTTTTAGAATTGATTAAAAAACGGAGAAATATGTATGTTGAGCGAACTAGATATTTAACTAAAGCAGAATGGAGCAAATATATTTGTTTGACAATTTTTGTGTTTTTGAACATAGAAACAGTAATACAGACGCATAACATACCATTGGAAAGGAAAGATTAAATAAATAAAAAATATATTATACACAAAATCGTAAAAGTTGTGGATATAATTAGTTGACCGTTGAGAATTACTAAAGGAATTAGTCCGGGTGGCGCTCATTAAATGAAACAACTGAATAGTTTCACTTAATGACCGCCACCCGGACTAATTCCTTCAGCAAAATCGTAAAAGTTATATTATACACAAAATCGATAGTGAAAAATAGCAAATACAACTAACTGATTATCGTTGATAATAGATAATAGATTTTTTAATGAAACATTTTTCCATTGAAACGTAGGGTTATAAATTCATTAAACTTTGTTTATCCATATATTTTTTTTATTGTATTGAAATTTACAACTATATATCATAATACATCAAGTAAATATGCTGATAAAATATAGTGTACATGAAGAGAAACTGTCCATTGGCAGCACTCTAGTAGTAAATCTAAACAAGAAGGTCACGAGGCCATCATCTCATCAGACGCCTCGGAGGATTGTCAGGAATGGAAGAGGAAGCAAGGTTTAAAACTAGTGGGTTAGAGTGTGAGTTACGAATTAGCATGTGTATTATTCTCAAGGGATCAAGTCCTATAATAAAGTTCTTTTTTCATTCATTGAAATATTTCTATACTTACGTTCGGCAATCAAGGGACACCCAGGTTGAGGTAGGGTTCCTCCGTTAGGGTAAAAGTCTGCGTGTGCGAGCGGACCTGCGTATCCAAACGCACCACTGCAAGTGTGGATCGCGTCCACGAACTTTGCATTCATTGAGTCAAATCTGCTGTACGGAGCCTTTAGGAATTCATATAATGGTCCGGCAGGGTCCAATCCTAGAGGAATTGTATTTTTAAAAATTAAAATTATAGTTTAAAAAAAATCTGGTGCGGGCAACACACCACTATCACTTACCCCGTTGTTAAAATCGATTAAAGAATCTTCAAAAACAATCATAGATCAAAATGAGTAAAACTAATAAAGATTTAAATAAATCGAAGTTCTATTAAAACATTCCAACGTTATATTGGGTTGTGTCACAAGAAATGTCCGTTTTCAAGATAAAGGATTTTTATTAAAAATACGATATGAAAACAAGATAATTATATTCGAAGTATTTACCTTATTTTTCTACACATTTTTCCCAACGTGACACTAAATTTTTTATCCCCGAACTGAAAAACGTCGAGCTTTGAAGTTAAACAAAATCTGAAAACGCACTTTTCGCTTGATCATCATTTTCAAAAAGATTTTCCTTTGACGAAGTTGTCTAAATTCCTGAACAGGTAGTAATCTGTTAAAGACAAGTCGGGAGAATATGGTGGATGCGGAAGAACTTCGTATAAAACCCAATAAAATAATGTCGATACTTGAATGATCTTAGTAATTTTACATTATTAATCAGATATTTTAAAACACAACAAACTTTTCGGTTATCTGGTCAGTGATTTTCTTTAAGGCAGTCTCTTTTAAATATTCATGAATGAAAAAGAATTTTATAAATTAATAGTAGTGAAATATACTTATTAAATAAAAAGAAATACGAATTCCGAATACTTTTGACACTCACTGTAGTTCCCTCACTGTATTGATTTTTTGTACGTGAGGCATCTTTTAACTTGTGTTCAAAAACACTAAAATTGTATAAATAAATATGTTTGCACTTTTCTCCTTTACTTGTTTTTTTGCATATTTACACGTTATTTATCAATGCTTATAAGATGGTGTGCCTAATGTTAGGAAATCTACAAAATTTAAGGTACTTCAGAGGAAGAAAATGTAAGCTATCGGCTTTTAAGCCTTCTTAGACTATTACTTTCACTTACTATATATAGTAAGGGGAAGTATTGCGATCGTGAAAATTTTCGAATTCCAAAAAGGTCTTCCACCTAGGAACCAAGGACCAAGTCCCGCAAAAAGGTCTCTGTGTGTGTGTGTGTGTGTGGTAACTCCCGGGCGGAAATGAGTTAAATATGATATGAATATGAAATTTCAGTTTCATGCGACTTTTCGTATGTATATACGATATATATGTATATCATATGAGGTACTTACTTCACACGGAGACGCACATTATACAACTGTGTTTTTACTTTCACTTACCTATATATGAAATATACAGTAATAGAAAGTATTGCAATCGTGGAAATTTACAACGGAAATACAAGTGAAGGGTCCCCGCAAAAAGGTCTCTGTGTGTGTGTGTGTGTGTGGTAACTCCCGGGCGGAAATGGTTAGTCCTATGAAACTGAAATTTCATAATTAAGACAACTATACGCCCGAGAAGTGACAAAACTTTTTTCATCAAAATGAGCCTACCAGAAGAGGCACTTTATATCATGCATTTTTCACCTTTTTTCGATTTTCTCAAAAACGGTTCCGGCGATATCATTAATATCATCAGCTTTAATATCATGTAGGTTTTATTAAGATAAAAATGGTCTGACAGGGCTTAAATGCCGATATTTTAAATTTTCTTCCCCTAAAGTACCTTTAATTTTGTAGATTCAATAATAATTTCTAGATTATCTTGTTAACGCTGATGAAAAACTGGTAAATATATAAATTGAATAAATTCGATACCCAACTAAAGGAGAAAACAGAAAAAATATTTTTTTAATGCAATTTTTCATTTTTGAACATAAGAGCAGTAATATACATGTATGATATACCATTGGAAAGCTAAAGATTTTAGAAAAATTATCATCTCATACACAATCAATTGATACAAGTGATTATTTTAGATAATAAGGTAATCAATTTTTTAATAAAACTTCGTTTTTATAGAAATTCTATTTAATTAATTGTTTAATGATTTCACTCATTTTTATATCTAACTGTATTTGAAAATTCTTTAATTTATTCTAAAAATGGAGGTAAGTGAAAGTCGTGTGTGCTCGCACCAGATTTTTTCAATCCGAATGAAATGTACATAGAATTGAAATCTATTAAATTTTAAATCCATATAACGAGTTAAATATGATATGAATATGAAATTTCAGTTTCATGCGACTTTTCGTATGTATATACGATATATATGTATATCATATGAGGTACTTACTTCACACGGAGACGCACATTATACAACTGTGTTTTTACTTTCACTTACCTATATATGAAATATACAGTAATAGAAAGTATTGCAATCGTGGAAATTTACAACGGAAATACAAGTGAAGGGTCCCCGCAAAAAGGTCTGTGTGTGTGTGTGTGTGGGTGGTAACTCCCGGGCGGAAACGAAAAGTCCTATGAAACTGAAATTTCATATTTAAGACAACTATACGCCCGAGACGTTACAGAAACTTTTCATCAAAATCAACTAACCAGATAAGCCCCTTTATACTATGCTTTTTGTATCTTTTTATGATTTTCTCAAAAACGGCTTTAACGATTTTGATTAAACTCGCTATATGGATGCAAAATATAATGTATCTAATTCGATGTAGATTTAATTCACATTGAAATAGCCTGACAGGGCTTAAATGCCGATATTTTAAATTTTCTTTCGCTAAAGTACCTTTTATTTTGAAGATTTTAGAAAATTAGGCACATCATCTTGTTAGCATAAATAAATAACACCTAAATATGCAAGTTGAGCGAATTTGATAAACAAATAAAGGAAAAAAGTCCAAAAATAATTGTTTATACAATTTTTGTGTTTTTGAACACAAGAATAGTAATATATACGTATAATATACCGTTGGAAAGCTAAAGATTTTAGAAAAAAATATTATCTTATACATAAGCTTGTAAAAGTTAATATAGAGTGATGAAAATCCGATAAAACTAACTGAGTATTTCAGATGATAATATATGGTTTGTGATTTTTTTTTTTAAATATAACTCATGTATCTATAAAAAATCAATTTGATAAATTCTTTAATAGTTTCACTCATTTTTTATCATTAAAGGTATTTGAAAATTCCTTAATCGATTTTAAAAACTAAGCTAAGTGAAAGTCGTGTGTTGCCCGCACCAGATTTTTCAAATACCGTTCCTTCTGAAATATTTAGCTTAGCGATACACAGTGGACAAAATTACCAATTTAGATGGAGAAAAGTCAAGTCAAAAGTTTGGAATTTTCCAGTGCTTCACCTTTTTATTATTAGCTGGCAAGACCCTAAATACTAATATTTGCCGCCATACCATGTTTACAAATAAATAGTAAATGAGTGATTCATTCCTGTTGGCACAAGTGCTTACTGACCGGCAGTGGAATTATCTTTATTCAATGGCCATTTATTGTGTTCAAGGTGTATTTAAAGCAAAGTGGTTTTGCTTTATTTAACAATGGACATTGCTGAGACAGGTAAGACATTATATTTCCAAACTCGTTATTGAATATACATTGCAATCGACCTGAAAAGTTAATTTAGCAATTTGCAAATGTAAGCCCCAATTCAATAACGAAAAACAATATAACCAAAAGTCACTCCAAGGATTTGTTTCATCAATCCTTCTAGTCTTTAAATATTACAGGTTTCAGTAAAACCCCGAGCCATAATTAGATTTTTACATTCACTTAGGTTTATATGAAATATATATTGAGACTAAGTATTACTTAACACAGCCTATAGGCTCTCTAAGTTAGGAACAAGATCCAACTCTCTGGTTTACCGGGGTCATGGCAACTTGTTCAGAAGGATTGATGAAGATTCGGTGCTAGCCATGCATTCCGGTCTTCAAGTAAAGAAATACACGGAAACACTACACTCTGTAGGGATTAACAGGACTGGCTCGCACAAACCGTGCAATGGAGTCAACTGTTATACAGATGGATCCCTGACAGAGGTAGACTCAGGGGCTGGAATATGGAGAATGGATAAACCCAAGAAAGGGATGTCTATTTCTCTTGGTTAATATACTTCAGTCTTTCAAGCTGAAGTAATGGCAATAAATATATGTGCTCAAACCCTAATTTCAGAAGGGATGAGAGACAGACAGATAACTATCCATACCGATAGTCAAGCTGCTATCGGAGCTCTGGGTAATTACATGACTCGGTCCAAATTAGTGGAGGAATGCAAAAGTAATCTTAATATGCTTTCCCTGCTGAATAAAGTCCGGGTACATAGGGTGCCTGGTCACTCAGGCATCCTAGGAAAGAGGGGTTCTGCTCAGCTACCCCCCACAGCTGAACCTGTGTGTGGAATTAGTATCAGCAATGGCAAAGGTCTGATTTAGGCGGCTGCTGGGAATAGATCCAGGCAATATTGGAGGGATACTGATAAGCAGCATCACTCTAAGAAGTTTCTGGATGGACCCTGCAAAGAGAGAAGTCATACTCTACTCTCAATGGACAGGACAACTCTAAGGAGGGTAACAGGACTGTACACAGGACACTGTCAACTTAATAAGCATCTCCACAATATGGGTTTGGTGGCCTCACCGACTTGTAGATTCTGCAAGAAGGGTGATGAAACTGCATTTCATGTGATATGCAATTGTCCAGATACGGTTTTACCACTTTGGTGTCGACCGTATCGATGATCCCAAGTTGCGCGAACTGATTAACCCCCACAGGTTAGTCAGATTCACCAAAGCACTAGGCCTGTATTAACAGTAGATTGGACGGCGCACAATAAGCCTAATAAGGCTGCAGTGCATCAGATTAGCCGGGAAAAAAAAAAAAAAAACGTATCAGGATCTTGAAAATTCGAATTCTAGTTTTTAACGGAAATACACGTTTTAGGGTCCCCTGAGTCTAAATAACCAAGTCCCACAAAAAGGTCTGTCTGTGTGTGTGTGTGTGTGATAACTCCCGGGTGAAAACAAAAAGTCCTATGAAACTGATATTACATATTTAAAACAACTATACGCCCGAGATGTTACAAAAACTTTTTCATCAAAATCAGCTTACCAGAAGAGCCACTTTATACTATTAATTTTGCACCTATTTACGATTTCTTCAAAAACAGATCTAACGATTTTGATTAAACTCTCTACATCGATGTGAAATTGGACGGGCTTTTATATAATGTAGGTTTCATTCTAATGGAAATAATCTGACAGGGCTTGAATGCCAAAAATATAAATTTTCTTCTTCTAAAGTACCTTTAATTTTGTATATTTAAAAAAATCAGGCACATTATGTAAATATGTCATTATTGTTTTGTTTTTTAACATTAAAACCGAAATATAGATGTATAATATACCGTTAGAAAGCTAAATATTTTAGAAAAAATACTATCATCTTCACAAAATTCTAATCGTTAACGGAGGGTGATCAAAAGCCGATGAAAACAAACTGATTGTCGTAGATAATAATATAATTGACTATTTAATAAAACACATTTTTCTATTTAAACATAATTTAATTTTTTCTTTAACACGTTCACGCCGGCGCGTACCACTGTTGGCCCGCACTAGTCTGTACCATGGGGCGGCGCGTACCACAGGTATTTTCATATCCATGTTATCTATTATTTATAAGGACAAAATAATAAAAAAATATAACATTTTAACAGCCTTTCGAGTTACATTTACTAGAAAAAATCTTTGCTAGTATGAAAATAACGCACAAAATAAGCACTAACTAGACTGTTAGCAAACGTACGACTCTTATACAGGTCTGAACAGGCAATAATCGATGAAACGTGCCATGAATTCGAGTGCCGCCCCACAGAGCAGACATTGAAAATCGGCGCCGGCGTGAACGTGTTAACAATGTTTTTTAATGTCGAAATATATTTAAAACTTTTAAAATGGATTTTAGCAACAGAGGTAAGTGAAAGTCGTGTGTTGCGCGCACCAGATTTTTTGTATTATTTTTCCTGTATTCTGGGACTTCAAACGTAAAATGTAAAGTTTTCTGATTTTAGCAAATAAATTTGATGTTTGAGCACTGAACGCTCGCCAATCATAAAATAATTTGTTTTTGATATTTTTTTCTTATAACTTTTTTTTCATAATCTGGCACCCCAAAGGTTAAATATGGACAAGTTCCAGAATTTCGTCCACCTAAATCGGTCGTATTTTCCACTGTGTGACGGTATATTATTTATATCGAAAACACTTCAACTGTTCCACTTACCGGTTAACCTGCCGACTTTGCCATTGCATAAGTTGGACACCTCGTTTCCAGCGATCCCCATGACGTGAGATCCCAAGCTATGCCCAACCAGGTGGATCTGATAGAAATAAAATATTCCTAACTGGATCAGCAGGCAGATGAAAGAAGCGACATCCCTGCCTACGATGGGCACATTCATCGTAGCGGCCACATACTCGGTCATCGAGTATGGACCCCATCCAACCGTCACTAAGTTGCAGTCGTACCTTAGTGCGTATGCTGTAACATAAAATGTTAGTTTCATAAGTATTCGTACAATAGAACTTATTTGAATGAAACAACTTGCCTACTGTCATGTGTTTGTATGTTTATACTTTCAGTTACTTACTGCTTAGTTATATGCTATGTTTTTGACCAACTGCTTTTCTAAGGCAGCGGTACCTTCAAAAACTAGCTTACTTGATATATTTAACGTATGCATAGATTAATATTACTGAAAACATTTGGTTTACAATATGACTGAATTTTAAATGGTTCAGAAGTCTTCTTCTTCTTCTTCTTCTTCTTCGTTCTTCCCTCAAATGGCGATGTCCGAGAGTAAAACTGTAAACTCAATGGTCCTCTTGAGGTCCTCAAGATCACCATAGAGCTTAGTCACCAACTCGGTAGGTTTCGGCCGTGCTGAGGGCACGCCTTCAGGATGTGCTCTGCAGTCTGGTCACCAGTTCTACATCCACAGAGGGAGCTTTCCCCGATGCCTAACTTTTATAGAGGTGTGCCCTCATCCTGTTATGGCCAGTTCTTAGCCTGAAGAGCACAACTTGTTCATTTCTGCTCATTTTGTAGTAGGCGTCTTGTAGGTCGCGATTCGGGTGCAGGTCATTCCATTTAGCATTCACTGCAGCCCTATTTAATGCCCTATGCTATGTTTTTGACCGACTGCTTTTCTAAGGCTGCGGTACCTTCAAAAACTAGCTTACTTGATATATTTAACCTATGCATAGATTAATATTACTGAAAGCATTGGGTTTACAATATGACTGAATTTTAAATGGTTCAGAAGTCTTCTTCTTCTTCTTCTTCGTTCTTCCCTCAAATGGCGATGCCCGAGAGTAAAACTGTAAACTCAATGGTCCTCTTGAGGTCCTCAAGATCACCATAGAGCTTAGTCACCAACTCGGTAGGTTTCGGCCGTGCTGAGGGCACGCCTTCAGGATGTGCTCTGCAGGCTGGTCACCAGTTCTACATCCACAGAGGGAGCTTTCCCCGATGCCTAACTTTTATAGAGGTGTGCCCTCATCCTGTTATGGCCAGTTCTTAGCCTGAAGAGCACAACTTGTTCATTTCTGCTCATTTTGTAGTAGGCGTCTTTTGGGTCGCGATTCGGGTGCAGGTCATTCCATTTAGCATTCACTGCAGCCCTATTTAATGCCCTATGCTATGTTTTTGACCGACTGCTTATCTAAGGCTGCGGTACCTTCAAAAACTAGCTTACTTGATATATTTAACGTATGTATAGATTGATATTACTGAAAGCATTGGGTTTACAATATGACTGAATTTTAAATGGTTCAGAAGTCTATTTAGTTAGTTGCCCAAGGGACTATCTTTACTAAATTCATGTGGATTTCGGAGTCTAATTTACAATAAATCGTTCTGCTCTATGTGAATTCTTAAAATATAATTATATATGACATATGATGTTAAAATATACAAATTTTTAAATAAAATTAAAATCATTGATGTACACTTATAAGTTGATTGACCCATATACACATTATTTTATTGTAATGATTTTTTATGGTTTAGAATAGAAGGACACTCCTGGGGCACACCAAGGTTTTATAAAGTGGGTACCTGAAAATTGGGCAAAACATCCTTGCAGCTGAGCTTGATCACGGCCTAATCCTAACCTTACACGGCCTTGACCTAGAAACATAATCTAATCTACTATACTACACCTCTTCTGACGCCCTCCACACAGTCCCTATATTCATCCTCCAACCAGCCGTGAGTTATAAACTTCACACATGATCCTACAATGAACACGTATCTTAATTTCTGTGGGCTGTCTTCATGAAAAATTTCTACCCCGTTTGGAAAATTTCTATAAAAAAAAAAAAAAATAAAAATAAATAAAAAAAAAATAAAAAAATAAAAAATAAAAATACTATTATAATCAAACTAGAGCAGTCCTGCAGCTGGCCAGAAACCAGTATTTGGTCAATAATTGGGACAAAATTTGAATTTAAGGCGCTCAAATATTCCTCTGAGAAACCATTTTACTTTTTCTGCTGGTGTTACCATTACTAAAAAATCAGGTGCGCGCAACACACGACATGCACTTACCTCCGTTGTTAAAATCAATTAAAGAATTTTTAAATACACGTAGAGATAAAAATAAATTGTTAAAGAATGAATAAAATTGAATTTCAATAGAAACATGTGTTTTATTAAGTAATCTATTATACTTTTATCTACAACAATCAGTTAGTGTTTGGGATAATCACCCCCAACTCAAATGTCAAGATGACCACAACTAGGGGCTCTGCTTTCTTAACCTGCCGCCATGTTGCAGCACGGTCAATTTCTGAATTTCTTTTTTTAGGAACCAGAAACTGTTAATTTTATCGGTTTTTTATCACTCTCCATTACCCTTCACGATTCCGTGTATCACATAATATTTTTCTAAAATCTTTAGCTATACAACGGTATATTATACATCTATATTACTATTGTTGTGTTCAAAAACAAAAAAAATGCATAAAAAAATATGTTTGCACTTTTCTGCTTTAGTTGTTTATCAAATTCGCTCAACTTTGATATTTAGCCGTCCTTTATCAGTGCCATTAAGATGATATAGAGAATCATTTGGAATGTACAAAATTAAAGGTAGTTTAAAGGAAGAAAAATTAAAATATCGGCATTTAAGCCCTCTCAGACTATTTCAATCAGAATGAAACCTACATGATATTAAAGTCTATTAAATTTTACGTCGATAATAGCGAGTTTAATCAAAATCGTTAGAGCCGTTTTTGAGAAAATCGTAAAAAGGTGCAAAATGCATGGTATAAAGTGGGTCGTCTGATTAGCTGATTTTAATATAAAAGTTGCTGTAACATCTCGGGCGTATAGTTAGCATAAATATGAAATTTCAGTTTCTGACGAATAATGTAAAATTGCCCAAAGCAGTGTCCCATTAGGATTAAGAAGGTTGAGAATCTTTTCAAATCAATTATTCAAATAAAAAATGATAACGGAAAAGAAAACTATTATTCATCACAAAATATTCCTAACGTGCAAACAATGGATTTAAAAACAGTACATATTATAATTAAAAATATATCTTAGGGCACATGAGCCGGCCGATGGATGGAGTTTTTATAAGAACAATAAAGAAAATAGGAGTTGCGAGAAATATATATATTGTAACAGTTATAAAGGTAGTAAAAAGCGGTAAATAGGGCATAAACTTGTATATTGTAATATTATTTAATCTTTATATGTTTCCAACGAACTATTTCAGAGTTCTTAAATTAATTCTATCAGACGAGGTAAGTGAAAATCCTGTGTTGCTCGCACCAGATTTTTATTTTTATTTTTTCTAATAAAGAGTATTACTACGAAAGATATTTCTAATTTTAATAAAATATTTTGGTTGCAAACTCACCTGTTGTAGACTCTATATGTAATTTTTGCACTCGAAGGATCCGTCACACGGATTAAGGTGTTGTTGATGATGCCAACGGTGTTTGCTACCGGATCAGCTAAAGTTTAGATAAAATAAAATAATTATTTTTTTTTATTTTTATTAATTTATTTGATTGTAAAATAAGTTCATAGCGTTTTTTACTGGTGATTTAAATAAAAACGTTAGATTCTTAATAAATTATATGATAAGGTTATTTAATAAAAAATTAGATATTGGGTTGTGTCACATGAAATGTCCGATTTCAAGGTAAAGAATTTTTATTATATAATTTATAATTTTATTCGAAGTATTTACCTTCTTTTTCTACACATTTTTCCCAACGTCACACCAACGTATTTATCCCCAAACTGAAAAACTCCGAGCTTTGAAGTGAAACAAAATCTGAAAACGCCCTTTTCACTTGATCATCATTTTCAAAAAGTTTTCCTTTGACGAAGTTGTCTAAATCCCTGAACAGGTGGTAATCTGTTGGAGACAAGTAGGGAGAATATGGTGGTTGCGGAAGAACTTCGTAGCCCAGTTCTTTCAATTTTTGCACGGTATGTTTTGAAACATGGGGTCTTGCTGCCGCTCAGTGAGATCATGATGTACCAATGTATCGAGCTTTTTTACTTTCCCAATACACTTTAAATGTCTGGAAACGATAGATGCACTTGCATTTAGTCATTGTTAGTTTGGACTCCGGACGTGAAGGATCTCCCAGTACAAGCTAAGTTTAGCATTAAGTTTTTTATCCCCATACTACTTTCTCATATTTTATATTTTTCTCGCATTGTATTTAGAATTAGAAGACTTTAGTTCCTTTATTTTTTGCATATAAGTTTCCTTATTTATTTATCTTCTTTATTATTCGATTTGTTATTTTTATTTTTATTTTTTAAATCTATTTTATTACCTTTTGTTTTCTTCGTTGTTGGGTTTCCTACATAATGGACGACCCTGACGAATCTAACAGCCCTTTGGCTAAAAGAAAAAGACCTCGGGGTAGAAATAAAAAATCCTCCCGACAAAGTTTCTTTGACAGAAAAAAATTAATTTAACCCCCACATTTCTCATAGTTAAACGTACAGATGAGGAAGATTTTAAAAAAGTATCCCCATTCTTTATTAATAAGTTTATTACAGGTATCATTGGGGAAGCTAAAAACATTAAAAAACTTCGAGAAGGTTCTCTCCTCTTGGAAACTTTTAAGGGCACACAATCAAATACCCTTTTAAAAATTATAGACTTTGGGGGTCAATTTCCCGTCGAAGTAACGCCACATAACACGCTGAACTACAGCAAAGGAATTATAAAAGTATATGATTTTCAATACTTGGACATAGAGGAAATTAAGAGGGAATTGACGAACGTCATAAAAGATATAGTTAGAATCAAAATTTAAAAAAAACGGAGTCGAAATAGCAACTCATAGCTATATAGTTACGTTCCCAACTCCAATAGCGCCTAAAACTATTAAAGTGGAATATGAAACTGTACCCGTATTTTCATACACGCCAAACCCTTTACGTTGTTTTAATTGCCTAGGTTTTTACCACCCCACGGCACAGTGTAAGAAACAAGCAATCTGCATACAATGCGGCAAAAATAAACACGGTGAAAATTCGAAGTGCGAAAATGCTTCTAGCTGCGTAAACTGCAGTGGACCCCATCATGCACTTGACCGGTCCTGTCCAGTATTTAAAATGCAAAAAGAAATTAAATCGATACAGGTAAATAATAAGATATCGCTAATAGACGCTAGAAAAATATATAAACAACGTCACCCTACAACCTTTTTCAAATCTTTCGCGGATATCACGAAAGAAAATACAAATATATTTAGTAAAAGAGAAATCGGCACGCAAGTCGAAATACCATATTTATTTGGAGAAATTAAAAATAATAACGTCATATCTACAGATAATACCGAAAATAACAATCCTAAGGCTAGCGATAATAATGTAACAGTAGGTATTAATACAAGCAGCGCAGTAAACAATAACATCAACACGCTGCTCCCTACTACGCCGCCTCCGCTCCCCACTCCGCCGCCTCCGCCCCCCACTCCCGCTCCTCCACTAAGCCAGAGAGAATACCGCCTCCGTCGTGGCAGGTCCGCCTCATGCCATCGCCCTGTTCCCTCAAACTCCTGTCCCATCCCCTCCACCTCCGCCCAACCTATCACCACCACTATCCCCCCTCCCTCGAGCAACTTCATTTCTAGTCCTCTCGTCGAAGCTGGAACATCTACGGATGGGTCCTTAGGTGATCCCATCCTTGACGATGGGTGCCGGTCTGCTGATGAGGACGGTTTTATTAAAGTTAAAGGCAACAGAAAGACCAAAAAGAAAAATGAATCTAATAATAGCTAATATTGATAAACGCCCTCTTTGAATATTGATGTCTATAAGTATAATGATTATACATGACATGTATATCTGTTTGTACATGTATATATGTGATAATGGGTGTATCACCTATATGTGTGTATGTAAATATGTGCATATGTATGTGTTTATCTCTGTATATATCTAAGTATGAAGTATGCTATCATGTATTTTTTTATTTTTTTTTTCATTTATTTATTTTATTATTCTTATTAATATTATTTTTTGTTTGTTTTGTTTTTGTTATTATTACTATTTATCTTCAATTATTTATTGTCTTGTCTTGTATTTATTGTCCTCAAAATCTAACAAGATATGTATTATTTCCTCTCTCATGTGTAACTGTCCTTTCCATATATTTAAATTTACCACTACCACCACTACTTATTTGTTTAATTCTACTCTATCTTACCTGTTTATTTGTTTAATCCTATCTGCTATAAACTATTATTTTTTTAATTACTCGTCATATTTTGTTTTATTATTTTTTTCTCTTCCACTTATCATTATGGTCATATTGCCTCCTGAATTTTTAACTGTTAGTTGCCTATCAACAATTCTTTCCGACCGGAAGTGCATCCGTTCCAATGAGTCTGACCAATCTATCAAATTATCTTTCAAAAGTAACTATATTCCAGCACAAAATACAACTATTACACAATTTCTTTTATCTTTTCTAATTTATTTTTTAGTCCCCTTATTAACATATGAAGATATATTTTTAATTTCCTCTCTCATGTGTTGCTTTTATTTCCATATATTTAAATTTACCATTACCACCGCTACTTTTTTGTTTAATTCTACTTTCTCTTATCTGTTTATTTATCTAATTCTAATTACTATAAATAATTATTTTTTAGTTACCCGTCGTATTTTGTTTTATTTCATTCTTCTTTTGCACTTCTCTTTATGTTTATATTGCCTCCTGACCTTTTAATCTCTTTCGATCATATCCCTCAAAATGGCGATACTTCAATGGAACTGCAATGGCTTAAGATCTCATTTCAATGACTTAAAAATTTTAATTCACGATAGTGAGGCAACTGTCATTGCTCTTCAAGAGACTGCTAAAAACAAAGGACCCCTTTTCTCTAAAAAATTTCGAAATATACCGAAAAGACGGACCAAATCAGAACCATGGTCACCACGGTGTCCTCATAGCAGTGCACAAATCCGTTTACTCCGAATCGATCCCTCTCAACTCCCGGCTACAAACCGTAGCCGTTAGAGTACATCGAGACTTTCCGTTAACCATATGTACTATATACCTCCCACCGGATCCTACAATAGACACCAATCAACTCTTGGATATTTATACCCAATTATCTCGTCCTATTCTTTTTGTTGGAGACATGAACGGACACAATCCCCTTTGGGGTTCTCCAAATATGAATATCCGGGGTAAAATAGTAGAAAACTTTCTAGACACTTCCAATCTCCTACTTCTCAACTCCGGTGACCCTACCTTCCTAAGTTCCAGCTATGGAACATATTCAGCTCTTGATCTGTCCCTCTGTTCCCCTTCCCTATATAACGACGTAGACTGGACCGTCTTGCCCGATCTACATGGTAGTGACCATTTTCCCTTGCTGATTAAAATGAAACATGTTAAACCTACTCGCATAACTCCGAAATGGATGCTCCATAGAGCGGACTGGGATCTCTTTGCCTCCTTAGCTTCGGCACCCCGAACCCCTCCTCATGAATTGACCATTGATGAGGGTTGTTCAACTATCACTAATACGATCATTCGTGCAGCTAAAGAATCGATACCAATGTCTTCTGACTCACCAAGAAGACCACCCGTACCTTGGTTTAACGATGCTTGCAGGGAAGCGATCAGAGATCGTCGAAAAGCGTACAAAAAATTCCAAAAATGTATGACCTCAGAAAAATTAGTAGAATATAAGAGGCAGAGAGCTCTTTGCCGAAGAATAATCAATCTGAGCAAAAGCGAATCATGGAAAAAATATATAAGCTCCATAAATTCGTCAACGACGTCAACTCAAATCTGGAAAAAAATTCGTAAGATCACTGAATCCTCTTCTTCAACACGCTACACCATCCTCATCAATGGACAACTCTCCGATGATCCTAAAACCGTCGCAGATGCTTTTGGCAATTTCTTTTCTGAAATCTACACCTCTGCCTCAAGCAATAACGATTGTGAAGTCATAGATTATGTAACTAGAGGTGTACATGATAACTCCACCGATTATAATATCCCGTTCTCAAAGTGGGAACTAAAAAATACTTTGTCCTCCGTTAAAGGATCCACTCCTGGCCCCGATCTGGACCATTATGACATGATTAAACATCTACCTAGCAATACGCTTACATGGCTGCTTAATTATTATAATCATGTTTGGTCCACGGGACAATTTCCGAATTTCTGGCGTCACTCATTTGTCATCCCTATTCCAAAAAAAGATAAGCGTTTACTCAACAGCTATCGCCCCATATTCCTCACTAGTTGTTTGAGCAAAATTATGGAGCGTATGGTAAACAAAAGACTGATGTGGACGATAGAAAACAACAATTTGCTTCAACCATTTCAATCTGGATTCCGCAAAGGCCGCTGCACAGTTGATCACCTAGTCACACTAGAAACCGAAATCTAATACGCCTTTATCAATTCCCAGCAACTAATAGCCATATTCTTTGACATGACAAAAGCTTTTGATAACATAAACCATTCAGTGATCCTCAGCAAACTCTCGTCCAATGAGATACACGGTCATCTATTCCATTACCTACAGGAATTCCTTCAACATCGTTTCCTTAGAATTAGGATAGGGTGCGAACTATCTGCGAACCAAGAACAGATGAACGGAGTCCCACAAGGCTGTGTGCTTAGTCCGACTTTGTTTTGCCTCGCTATCAACAAACTGGGGCTCAACCTACCTCGAGGTGTCAAACCGATGCTGTTCGCAGATGATTTCGCCATTGCCTGCCGTTCTGGAAACGTTACTACTATACAGCACAAGCTACAAGACGCTATTAATCGCATCAACAACGGGTCACATTCCATTGATCTCGAATTCTCCTCCGAAAAAACCAGAGCTCTACATTTCAGCAGGAAAAGAAATACTCCCGCCTCCCCTACACTTTACCTCGGAAATTCTCCCATTCTTTATACAAATAGTCATAAATTTTTGGGGTTGACGTTCGATAAAAGACTATCATGGGAACCACATGTTTCAGCACTTAAATCGGCTACAACAAAAAAACTTACTATATTAAGATACCTTAGCAATACTTCCTGGGGATCCGATCGCTCTACGATGTTTAAGATCTACCAACATTTAGTTTGTTCCAAATTAGATCATGCATGCTTTGTTTATGGATCGGCTCGTTTTCGTACTCTAAATAAGCTAGATACAGTGCACCATATGGGCATCAGAAACGCAACCGGGGCCTTCCGAACAAGCCCAGTTCTTAGTTTATGCGCCGAAGCAGGTATACCTCCGCTTTTATTTGGAAGAAAAAAACTAGCTGTGAACTATATATCGAAATTAATTCTCCAACCTGATCATCCTACCCATAGCTCCATATTTAAACCAAAGTTCACAAATGCTTTTAGAAACAAACCTAACTCAACCCTCCCTTTAACAGAAAGAATGTCTTCCGCCATCGATTTCCTTAAAAGCTTACCTATCTGCAAAACAGAACCTCTAAACCCTCCGTGGCTTCACAAACCCCCCAATATTATGCTTGACTTGTCACGATTACTCAAAACCAATACCTCCCCTTCCGAATACAAAAATGAATT
Organism: Piezodorus guildinii; assembly: GCA_023052935.1. Lineage (NCBI taxonomy): Eukaryota > Metazoa > Arthropoda > Insecta > Hemiptera > Pentatomidae > Piezodorus > Piezodorus guildinii. Next base: position 5,364,979 of record CM041298.1, on the reverse strand, counting down.
TACCACTCTGCTCCATACTCTTCCGGATACCTTTTTAATCTATACAGATGGATCAAAATCAGAAGAATCTACGGCCTGCTCATTCGTTACACACAACTCGACGCACAAAATAAAATTACATAAGCTATGTAACATTTATACTGCAGAGCTTCAAGCAATAGTTTCAGCTTTACACTATGCTATGTCAGTTCCCTCACACTCAATCACCATAGTTACCGACTCACTGAGTGCCTTAAAAGGTTTAAATAGCATGTACTCTCCCCAACCTCTCGTCCTAAAGATAAACCGATATATCCATATGCTCCGAGAATTGGAAAAGACAGTATGCTTTATTTGGATCCCAAGCCATGTAATTTGCTGGTAGTTGGTAATGAGCTGGCGGATAGGGCCGCCAAACAGGCGCTCACCCTTCCGGGTCAAGGTGTAGCTATCCTAACACCGCGAGATATGTCTCAGCCGCTCCGAAAGGAAATATCGGCTGCCTGGCAGTCCATGTGGGACGAGAGTCCTGCTAGCAAACTGAAAGTCGTCAAAACAAAAGTGGGGCCTTGGTCCTCATCATGTCGCTCAAGCCGCAGAGAAGAAGTTGTCCTGGCCAGATTGAGGATTGGTCACACTAACATGACCCATCTTCATCTCATTAGCAAGCAACCACCTCCTAAGTGCCCACATTGTAACAGTATCCTGACTATCAGTCACATTTTAGAAGAATGTTTTTCTTATAGGACAGGTTTAAACAAATTTGGGCTTATACCTAATATATCCTTCATACTTTCCGATAATGAAAACAACATCTCGGCGCTGTTCAGGTTTCTTAAGAGTCACCTACTATTTAATAAAATATAGTCTTTTACTTTAACTTATCTTTATTTTATTTATTTTTTTAATTATTTATTTATTTTTTTTTACTATTTTATCTAATTATTATACGCCTAGTTTATTAGTTTTGATTTATTTATTTATTTATACTTAAAGAGAACTATAGGCGTTGATGACCCCTGGGTTTTACGCCTCTAAACCCCAAACAACAACAACAACAACAACTTGCATTTAGTTGTGCTGAGAGTCCTTCGACTGTTTGGTAGGGGTTTCCTTCTACTGTATGTTTGAAGGACATCGTTGTCTATTACATACGGAGGTCTTACTCGGGCAAGTTTTCCAAGTCGGTATCCCCAGCTGAAAACTTAGCAAACCAACGGCTAATGGTCCGTTCATAAACATTCCCTTCCCCAAACGCCTTGCAAATATTTCTAGCGGCCTCAGCTGCTGAATGGCCGTGTTTAAACTCTTACAAATATATTACTTGAAAATCACGTGTTTCCATGTTCATGTTTGGAGGTATACTGAAAAGTGGGTAATTGATTGGGAAGCTAATGTTTATAATACAAAGGCAGAGGATTAGTAACTGTTTACTTTAAATATGTAAACATTCGGAAGAAAACAACAGAGACCTGCAAAATCCATTATGTATTTCAGAAACTATAAAAATGGACATTTCATGTGAAACAACCCAATATAAATAATAATATGAATAATCCATAGAATGGAATTTTTATAATGATTCGTACACACGCTTGAACAGCTTTGGCAAATAAACATTTTTAAGTTTTGCAAAATCCTCGGGCCAATCCTTAAAACTTTGTATACAGCTGATATCCCAATCCATCCAAGCATTGTCCCGACTCTTTAGACTGATGACACTTGCGTGCTATCCGAAAATAATGATGCTATAGTTGCTTCCCAAATCCTACAGAGCGATGTATTGAAAATGGTGTCACAATCGAAGAATTAAAATAAATCTCACCAAATCACCTTCACTCGACGTCGTAAACCTATTACTTTCTGTCCCACTGTTTCCTTTAATCATACCCCACTCAACATTGCAGAAAAAAATACGATACCTATGAGTTCATCTTGACAAACGCATTACATGGAATCCTCAAACAAGACTTAAACGACAGGAAACTGCTCGTAGATATCGACTATTAAAACACTTACTTGACAAACGATCGAAACTCCCTCTTCACTACAAAAAACTCATTTACACAACCATTATCAGACCTATTTGGACTTATGGCATTGGGCTATAGAGCTCCACTAGACCATCGAATTCTTCCCGCATCGAATCCTTGCAATCCAAAATCCTCCTTACTTGTTACCAATATAATTATCAGACCTGAATTTCTTACTAGTTACAGAAATATCCAAAAAAGATACACCTTCTTTAATTCCAAATTACCGGCCCATACGAACACGCTTGTCCGTAAACTCTCATATACAAATATTCCCGATACTCCTCCGAGGTGTCTGAAAAGACGGTGGCCTCGAGACCTGCTGATCAACTAAACAATGAAGTGCTACCGCTGGGTAGATTCTTCTCAATACTGGCAGAGACCAGCAAAATCCTTTATGTATTTCAGAAACTATAAAAACGGACATTTCATGTAAACCAACCCAATATGCGTGTATATATATGTATATATATATATATATATATATATATATATATATATATATATATATATATATATATATCCCGTATAGGTAACATGGATATGGAAATACCGGTAATACGTGCCAGCGTGAACGTGTTAATCACTCATGAACCATTTTTATCTACTAAGTACCAACTCACCAACATCATGGTTTGGAACATCGCCTTGAAACTGTCCTCGGGCGAGAGCGAGAAGTTGAAAAATAACGCCAGTAAAAAGCTTCATAATGAGAATTTTTTAATCTCCGTTAGAACAAAACTAAAATTAAGTACAAAAAAAAAATTTAAAAGATGCCTCACGTACAAAAAAACAATACTTCCACTTACTACAGTGAGTGTCAAAAGTATTCGGAATTCGTATTTATTTTTATTTAATAAGTATATCTCACTATTATTAATTTATATAATTCTTTTTAACTCATAAATCTGATGAGACTGTCATTTGATAATGAGACTGCCATAAAGGAACATTAATGACCAGATAACCGAAAAGTTTATTTTATTTTTTTAAATATCTGATTAATAATGTTAAATTATTAAGATCATTCAAGTATCAAAAAGTATTCGGAAATCGTAATATCCTGTTGTTTAGTGGCTTCAAATTTTCACATTCGGATTAATGTTTGACATTTTTTTAGGTTCTAAACAACTCTTCTTCCGCATGTAACTGATACCCAACCTTGGAAAGAAACGCCCTAAAACAAAAACGTAACAATTGAACGGCGGCTTCGAATAATTTTTTAAACAGAAATAGTTAAAATCTTCAAAAAAAAAAAAATTGATAATAGGTGGATGGCTGAGTATGGTGTGGAGGGTATAATAATAAAATATAAAAGAAAAAAGTGACCGTTCAAAAAATATTAAATTTTAAAAATGAAACACTGATTATTCATCAAATAAGAAGGCAATTCCTCAAATGAGTATACTTAAGCTTTTTTCTGAATTTCCCAGGATTGGGTGCACGATATTTGTTTCAACTGCTTGACGCATCCTAAAAAAATCTGGTGCGGGCAACACACGACTTCACATAACTCCATTTTTAAAATCAATGAAAGGATTTTCGAAAACAATCAGAGATAAATACGTGAAACTATTAAGGAATTAATTAAATTGAATTTATATAGAAACATGAGTTTTATTAAAAAATCGATTATATTATTATCTAAAATAATCAGTTAGTTTTATGTTTATTTCATCACTCTCTACTAACTTTTAAAAGCTTGTGTATGAGATAATATGTTTTTCTAAAATCTTTAGCTTTCCAACGTATATCATACACGTATTATATTACTGCTCTTATGTTCAAAAACGAAAAATTGCATTAACGAAATATTTTTTCTGTTTTCTCCTGTAGTTGGGTATCGAATTTATTCAATTTATATATTTACCGGTTTTTTATCAGCGTTAACAAGATATTATAGTTATTTGTTATTGAGCCTACAAAATTAAAGGTACTTTAGGAGAAGAAAATTTAAAATATCGGCATTTAAGCCCTGTCAGACCATTTTAATCAGAATGAAAACCTACATGATATTAAAGCCCATTAAATTTTACATCGATATAGCGAGTTTAATTAAAATCGTCGGTACCGTTTTTGAGAAAATCGAAAAAAGGTGCAAAATGCATGGTATAAAGTGCCTCTTCTGGTAACCTCATTTTGATGAAAAAAGTTTTGTAACGTCTCGGGCGTATAGTTGTCTTAAATATGAAATTTCAGTTTCATAGGACTCACCGTTTCTGCCCGGGAGTTACCACACACACACACACAGCCTTTTTGCGGGACTTGGTTATTTGGACTCAGGGGACTCTAAAACGTGTATTTCCGTTTAAAACTGGAATTCGAAAATTTCCACGATCGCAATACTTCCCTTACTATATATAGTAAGTGAAAGTAAAAATATGACGAAAAGAAAAACATGGTACAAGAAATCCGGAAAAAAGTCATTCACCAGACAAGACAATTAGAGAATAGGCTGAATGTTTGCACCATTTTTTCAAAGAGAAGGTTAATGAATTAATGGCCAAATAAATTAAATTTTTATCGTATGAGCGACCATGATATTGGACTTATATATCTATTAAGATTTAGTTGCTGAAATGTTTTCAAAAAGTTTTCGAAATCCCTCTTTCATTATTTCTTTCAAATTTAAATAATTGTGGGTCGAACTAAAAAGAAAAATCAGGAAATACTATATTCAAAATGAAAATGGCCTTAAGAAACAATAAGTGCTTGAGTGAGATAATATTTCACACCAAATAATTGATTAATTAGTAAGATCAACTCCGATTAGGCTAAAATGTATAATTATACAAAAAGTTTTACCAACTGGTATGTTCATTTATGATCACTCATTAATATAATTAGAAAACACGTAGTTCCCAATAATATACATTATTTTTTATTGTATGAATAATGAACGTTCGAAACGTTAAAAACAAAATGATTTTTTGTCGTAATTTTGGGTTTTACCTATTGTGTACCTTCGTTCTAACATTATTAAGTGGTTAAAAACTCCTTAAAACATGAAAAATATGTTGTTGTTTTTTTATATATATTTTTATTGAAATTTACAACTGTATTTTGTAATACAACAATAAATATGTTGGTAAAGATAAAAGACATGAAAAAACATGAAGAGAGACTGCCCATTGGCAGCACTTTAGTAGTCAATCTAAACAAGAAGGTCTCGAGGCCATCTTCTTTTCAGACGCCTTGGAGGGTTATCAGGGATCGAAGAGGAAGCTAAGATAGAAACTAGTGGTTTAGAGTGGGATTGGGACAAAACAGTAACATAGGGGACATTAAGGTCTTTGTGGATGAGTTTATTCGTGACAATGTAAGGAGCGTTGGGGATTTTACGAAGGATTTTGGATTATAAGGATTGGATGAGAGAGGAATTAGATGGTTTGGTAGAGCCCCATAGCTCTATTCCAGTCCAGATAGGTCTTATAATAAGCATGTAGATGAGTCTTTTGTAGTTGAGTGGAAGATTAGAACGTTTGTCTAGTAAGTGTTGAAGTAGCCTAAAACGTCGTGCAGTTTCTTGTCGTTCCAGTCTTATATGAGGGGAAAAATATGTTAAAAGCAAGTAAATTACAGAATTGTAGTTATATCCGAATGTTTTTGTCACTCACTGTATAAATTTCATATATTGGTAAAGAAAAAAAAAATCGATAAAATTTACCTATCTATTTAATATCCACACAGTAACCAGCATTTCATCCTGAACCCTCCACCAAAACTACCACATCCGATTAAACGAATTTATACCAACAGTTGGCTTTGCAGGACATAATCTTAACAGTTTTCCACCAATGGGAATCAGTTTCCTCAATCGCAAAAGTTCTGGGCACGAATGGGTTAATAAAATCTTATTATCTTTTAGTTCGTGCCTAATCTCCTTGCAAGTTGAAGACTAATCAAATGTCGTAAGGACTTCTTCATTATCCGTCACTAATTCAGTTTATTTGACGTTTTCTGTAATATTTCAACTTTTTATTTACTTTCACTTTACTATATATTAAATATACACTGCTGGTCAAGAATGTGGAGTCCTTCCTGTCTCAACTATCGTGCTCCGAAAAGCGCTGAAATGGACCGAAAAAATATTAAACATGGAAGACTCTAGGTATCCAAAAATATGTCTTACCAAACTCAATAAATTGTTGAGAAATTTCCGAATACCACAAAAAAGAATTTTTTACTACAACTGAGACAACTAATCAGCACATGTAAAGAAAAAGACACCATTACAAATTGTAAGGATGCAAAAGAGAGGAAAAATTTAATTCAAAATCATAAAAATCTCTTAAAAATGTCTGATTTAACCAAAATGGAAATGTCAAATTACTGTCCGAATTATATAGAAATGTTTAATGGAGCCCAAATAACTTAAATGTACCTCCATGCCCAGCCTACTCCTACCGCTCAACCATCATACCAGCCATAGCCCAGTTAACACTTCAAACTATATCTCAAAAATATAACCTCTGAAAACACTAAAAAACTTACTTTTACACAAGAGCAAGTCTATATTTAAGAGGTTTTGGATATATCACTAACTTAAAAAATGTATCTTAATTTATTTATTATGATTTTGTTTTGTTTTTGAAGACATAAGAAATGGTTATATATTTTTTGCTAATTATTATTGTTTATTTAATGTTGTTTGTTTTTTATTGTGGCTAAATTTATTTTTTATTGTACTCATATATGACTATGTACATATATTTATCATTATATAATATATATATATGTATTATATATATATAATTATATATATATATATATATATATATATATTCTTTAGTTTATTACGCCAAAAAGTAGAAAATTGTTTATAAAAATATGATTTATCTACACACTCCTATTGTAAAGGGACATCCCCGATTTCAATAAAAGTATATTCTATTCTATTCTACACTGCCGGTGAAGAGTTTGAGACCATCTATGCTTCACATCTGTTTCAATTTTTTTTTTGTGCCGCACTTTGGCGCTTTTTTTCTCTGTGTATTATGTGGGTTGCACTGCGCAATCCAACGGAAAATTCATTATTTTTTAATTTTACTTACCTATATGAAATATATAGTAAGGGAAAGTATATTTTCTAGTAAGGGGCTTTTCTCAAAAACGACCCTAACGATTTTGACTAAACTCGCTGTATGGATGTAAAATTGGACAGGCTTTAAATCATGTAGGTGTCATTCTTATTGAAATAGTCTGACAGGCTTAAATGCCGATATTTACAAATTTCTTCCTCTAAAGTACCTTTAATTTTATCCATTTGATAAAATTGGCCATAATATGTGATTAGCATTTCTAAAACATCTGTTGCGGGCAACACGCGACTTTCACTTACCTCCGTTTTTAGAATAGATTACATAATTTCAAATAAAGTAAGAGATAAAAATTCGTGAAACTATTAAAGAATTAATTAAATTAATGTATATAGAAACATGTGTTTTATTAAAAAATCTATTATATTATTATCTAAAATAATCAGTTAGTTTTATCTTCTTTTCATCACTCTCTATTAACTTTTAAAAGCTTGAGTATAGGATAATATTTGTATACATGTATATTACTGATGTTATGTTCAAAAACGAAAAATTGCATTAAAAAAATATTTTTTCTGGTTTCTCCTTTAGTTGGGTATCGAATTCATTCAATTTATATATTTACCAGCTTTTAATCAGTGGTAACAAGATAATATAGTTATTTTTATAGAATCAACAAGATTAGAGGTACTTTAGAGAAAGAAAATTTAAAATATCGGCATTTAAGCCCTGTCAAACCATTTTAATCTGAATGAAACCTAAATGATATTAAAGCCCATTAAATTTTTCATCGATATAGCGAGTTTAATCAAAATCGTCGGAACCGTTTTCAAGAAAATTGAAAAAAAGTGCAAAGTGCATGGTATAAAGTGGCTCTTCTGGTAAGCTCATTTTGATGAAAAAGGTTTTTGAAATTTCAGTTTCATAGGACTTACCGTTTCCGCCCAGGAGTTACCACACACACAGAGACCTTTTTGCGGACTTGGTCATTTGGACTCAGGGGACCCTAAAATGTGTTTTTTCGTTGAACACTGAAATTCGAAAATTTTCACGATCGCAATACTTTCCCTTACTATATTTAGTAAGTGAAAGTAAAACAGGTATTCATCACTTTTGTTTTCTATGTTATATTTGTATTTTGTATTTATTTTTTACTTTATCAATGTTTTATTTATTATTACTTATTATTACTCTATGGCTCCAATGTCATTATTTCCATATGGATTATTCTAAAGGGACTTTAGGATAAATAAATAAATTATTTATTATATATGATAATAGTGTTTATCAATAAAATTAAAACTTTCTTTTTAAGGAATTTATTACGCTTTTTTTTTTAAATACAATGTGATTAGATAGGTATAAATACTCATTCTGTGTGTAATAATATTCCACAGTGAAATCTGTTCTTAAAGTTCGAAATCAACCCATTCATAATTCTCGGGTTTAATAATTTCACAGTTGATTATTATTACTTTCAGCTACCTTGTTGTACTTAAAATAGAAATCTGCTTTTAAGGCTCGAAATCTATCTTGGGTTTATAACACTTTGAGGAGCGTTCGTTGTTAAGTAGTATTTTCCATAAGCGCTGAAAAATAAAATAAAACAAAATTAGTAATAATAATATAAGTAAAGGTGTATATAATAATAATGATACAATAATAAATAAAGGTGGCAAACTATAAGTAATTATATCATAAATAATAAGATAATATAAATTAGACAATATATCCCAGAATAAAAATTATTTTATTTTCTATTTAATTCTAAATTTCTGACGCGACTGACCTGGAACCCACGTACTCGACTTCAAATACAAGAGCTCAACAGAAGATACGGACAGTTATATAGACTACTGAACAGAACATCACAACTTTTCGTTGGAAACAAACTATTGATTTTCAAGACAATTCTCAAACCTCTGTGGACCTACGGAATTGAACTATGGGGAACTACTAAATTTTCGAACATCAAACGTATCCAATCCTTTCAGTCCAAAGTCCTTAGAACAATAGTCAATGCTCCCTATTATGTTACAAACAAGACCTTACACCATGACCTTAAGATGCTTATGTCCTTGATCTGATCCCATCTAAATTCTCAACCTTCCACCAGAAACTTACTCTTTTTCCTAATCCTCTGGCACAATCCCTATCTAGTACCAACCATCCTTACAACCTTCCTCGTAGGCTGAGGCGACAGTGGCCGAGAGATCTCTTATAAATACACAACTGGAGTGCTGACAATGGCCAACTTCTCCTCTCATGCCTGAGAGTGTGTGGCTCTAGCGCCCTCACTCAGTCTCCACTGGCTAGACTGGTGACGCGGGTGACTGAGAGGCACTGGGAACTCCTGGTGTTGTGTCACTCCATCCACTTCTGGGTGTAGGGGTTCGATTCGGAGTTCCCACGGGCAGTATGTAAATAATGTATATAGGTATAAATGTGGCCAAGATTTTATTTACTTTATTTTTGATTTTTATTTTAATTTGTTAGTTAAGTTTACTTATTTTATTTCATCTTATGTTATTATATATATATATTATATATATATATATACATATATATATATATATATATATATATATATATATTTTTAAAATTTATTTATTTATTCATTATCACTATTATTATTATTATATATATTTTTTTTCATATATTTATTATTATTGTTATGTCTTGTTTTGTTTGGTTTTTTACTCTGTACATATGGTATGAATGACTTCTTTTAGCCTTAATACTTATGGCCCAAGATAGTGGCAGATTGTATTATATCTCAATAAAGCAATATTATTATTATTATTATAAATAAAATTTCTTACTAGGAAACTGTCGCCGAAAGTGTAAGTCATAAAAAGTCCTTAACTAAATATAATTCAGACAAAATGTTTCTTTTTTCATTTAAATGAATATAACTCCCAAACATTAGGCCTAAACAAACAAGATTCTCCAGTAAATGTATATCAACATTTATACATTCACTTACCTATATATGAAATAAATAGTAAGGGAAAGTATTGCGAACGTGAAAATTTTTGAAATCCAGTTTTCAACGGAAATACACTTTTTAGGGTCTCCTGAGTCCAAATGACCAAGTCCCTAAAAAAGGTATGTGTGAGTGTGTTTGGTCTAGCGCGAAAACTAAAAGTTGAACGAAACTGATATTTCATATTTAAGACAACAATACGCCCGAGATGTTACAGCAACTTTTTCATCAAAATCAACTATGCATAAGAACCACTATACTCATATATATACCATGCATTTTAAAACTTTTTACGTTTTTTTCCAAAACGGGGTTAACAATTTTGACTAAACTCTCTGTATTGATGTAAAATTTAATGGCTTTAATATTATGTAGGTTTCATTCTGATCGAAATAGTCTAAGAGCGCTAGAATGACGATATTTTAAATTTTCTTCTTCTTTTAATTTTATGTAGATTTAAAAATATTTGGCACATTATCTTGCTAGCATTGATAAATAACAGTTAAAAATTGAAATTGAGTGAATTTTATAAACAACTAAAGGACAAAAGTGCGAACATATTTTTTTGTGCAATTTTAGTGTTTTTTTAAAGATAAAAACAGTAGTATAGACATATAATATACCGTCGGAATGCTAATAATTTTAGAGAAAATATTATCTTATTCACGGATTCGTAAAGGTTAAGAGAAAGTGCTGAAAACTGATTGTTGTATATAAAAATATAATAGATTATTTAATAAAACACAATTTGCCAAGAGATCAGAACAATGATTCCATAACGACAATAATTGTTGTAATGATAAAGCAGCAACAATGTATTATATATAATGATAATAATAATTATTATTATTTTTCAAATATTTTATTTTACTTTTATTATAGGTAACATAATCGTCTTCTGAAGATATTTGGGCGATAATAACTACTGTTGCCCTTAACAACAATAACAGTAATCTCTCTTAGTCAATATATATATATATATATATATATATATATATATATATATATATATATATATATTATATATATAGATTCGTTACCTGGAAGGCGTTGGACTTCCCATGAGTACAATTTCATTAGACCTGCACTGTTTTAGTTTAAAGCCTAGATACGAATTACACTTCATTGCAGGGTAAGCCAATGGATTAATAATGCTATCAGCAAAGTACTCGTAAGATCGTTGATGGCTGCAGGATGCTAAAAAAAAAAAAAAAAAAAAAAAAAAAAAAAAAATTAAAAAATATTAATTCATGAAATGGATTGAAAATTAATTTTATTCTAGAACGATATAGTTCTCAAAAACTAAAAGAATAGCTATTCTTAGAAGGTAATTATTTAAAAATATTAATATTTATACATTCTATATCGGCCCTCAAGGCAAAATCAAACATCAATAAAATCGGACTTTCATTAAATAAAATAACAAATTATTTTTACATCCTTAACGATCAAGATAAAAAAAATGAATTTCCTCTGGACGCCAGTACATTTCGGAATACCAAGGAATGAGGAAGCTGACAAAGCAGCTATAGAAGCATTTCAACTGAACATTTCCCCGCTTCAAGTATACGAACCCAGTTATGTAAATGCATATCTAAAAGTTAGAGTCCAAATTAAATTAAATTAAAAATTAAAAATTGTCAATAAGCCATTGAAGAATGGTGTCAAAACTGGAGAATTAAAATAAATCCCATAAATTGACCTTCACTCTACGTTATAAACCTATGACTTCCTGCCCCACCGTATCCTTTAAACAATATTTAATTATCCGTATCCTATTTGGACCTTGAGCTATGGGGGTGTAATAAACCATCGAATTCCTCTCGCATCCAATCCTTGCAGTCCAAAATCCTCAATGCTCCTTACTTTGTTACTAATAATATCATCCATAAAAACCTAAATATCCCATTTGTTGAAGACTTGGCCCGTTACAGATATACCTCTTTTCATTCCAAACTCCCTGCCCACTCAAACCCACAATATCCGTGACCACTCTCCCATATCTATCCCGACAACCCACCGAGCCGCCTTAAAAGAAGATGGCCAAGAGACCACAAACATAAGACATTGGAGTGCTACCAATGGGTAGTTTCTTCACAGGACTACCATGTATTCTAATCATATATCAAGCCTATTTACTTGTTGTATTGATTTAAATCGATCTTGGCGATATTGATATATCAGGGCATACATATCAGGGGTATTGAGGCTCAATGATAACAAGAAGAAATAAAATCCAGGAAGAAATAAAGGCCCGGTTAAAGGCGGGAAATGCGTGTTATTATTCAGTTGCTAAATTAGTGAGCTCTAGGCTTCTGTCTAAAAACTTAATGGTTAGAATTTATAAAACTATTATTCTTCCGACGGTTCTTTACGGATGTGAAAGGTGGCCGCTTACTTTGAAGGATGAACAACGGCTTAAGGTTTTCGAAAATAAGATACTTCGTAAAATATTTGGTCCGAAGAGAGATGAGGCCACCAGGAAGTTTAGAAGTTGCACAACGCGGAATTACGGAGCTTGTACCCTGTGAATATAATTGAGTTGATAGCATCGCGAAGACTCAAAAGGGCGCGTTAAGTTGTTGGGATCGGTGAGGAACGGATTTCGAGAAAGTTGGTATTCGCTGAACCGACTGATAGACGTCCGCAAGGAAGGCCGGAGCGTCGATGGGAGGATCGCGTTAAGGCTGATCTCGGGGCTTGGGCTTGACCGGCGAACAATTGACGAGTCTGTGTAGGCGAAGTTTGGTGGTATCGGCATCGAACCTTCGGATTCTGTAAGCCCATTATTATTATTATTGATTTAATACAGTTGTTAATTTTTTAAATAAAAAAAATTGCCAAAAAGACAAAAAAAAGTGTGTAAGTTCTGTGAGAGAAAAATGAAGGGAAGAAGTGGAAAGAGTCGGATAAGAATCGGTCATAACAATATATATTATCGAGGACATTAAATATTACATGTATTGGGAATTTTGATGGTTCAGGAGATGGAGAAATAATTGATGTTTGAAAGTTCTTAATGTATGGCTTTACGAATGGATGTAAGCAAAGCGTTCTTAAATAGGGTAGCACGAATGAAAAGACTTTTTGATGAGGGCGGAATTGTAGAAAGGTATTAGGTTGTAAAATAAGTTAATAGCGTTTTTTACAGTCCATTTCAATAAAAACTTCAGATTGTTGTAAATATTTTAAATCAATTACCTGTTGCCATCTTTCAGGTATTTTTTGGAATTTGGTCATCAACAGTTAAATTGACGATCCGAGCGTCTTCCAAGTCATTATCTCCTCCCATCTCCTTTTCAGGCGCCTCGGGGGATTATCAGGAATCGAAGAGGAAGAAAGGATGGAAACTAGTGGATTAGAATGAGAATGGAGTTTGACAAGAAAGAATTGATACGGGGTTCGGGCGAAATCAATAACATAGGGAACATTAAGGTCTTTATAGATAAGTTTATTCGTGACAACGTAAGGAGCGTTGAGGATTTTACGAAGGGTTTGGGATTGTAAGAACTGGATGCGGTAGGAATTTGATGGTTTAGTAGAGCCCCAAAGCTCTAATCCGTAAGTCCAGATTGGTCTTATAATAGTCGTGTAGCTGAGCCTTTTGTAGTCAAAAGGAATTTTTTTTTTTTTTTTTTTTCTAAGTCCCATGAGATTTGAGGTTGAAATCAGGAAAGGATAGGTGAGGAATCATGGATCTCTTGTACTGCATCAGATGCATTCTAAGAGGGGTCTGAGGAAAGGAAGGTTTTCGGAGTCGGAAGCTGTATTAAGTCAGTTCTAGCGATGGGTTCACTAGTCTTTTAAGTCGGTAAAGTAAGTTATGTTTCCTCAGTCTAGTCTGATGTTTGTACGTGGTCCTGCCAGCGCTGTGGCCGTCCTGTTGGAGTCAGTGTATTAAACAGTGGGTTCGTGCAGTACCAGAGGCTATCAAAGAATTTGATATGCCTGCGGGAGATGAACTCCGTCATTGTCGGGAGGTCTAGGGTGTCATATAACTGGTCTGTCTTTGTCCTCTGTAGTGAGGTATGCCTTACCATTCGTCGCAATAATCCGTTTTGAAACTGCTGGAGCCTCTTTGCCGTCGATGCTGTAACGTGGTTTAGCATCGGTGCTCCGTAAAGGAGGGCCGGTCTGAGAACGGCTTTGTAAATTAATATTTTCAGGCGAAGTGATAGGTTTGGAGACATAAGTAAGTGATTCAATCGATAGGACTTTGTCCTTACCGATTTAATCTTCTTTAGGCAGTGATTGGCTAGTGTTAGGTGCCTGTCGAGGGTGATGCTCAGGTACACTATCCTATGGTGGCTGATTTTCGACTCCTGCTACCTTGTAGGTCTTCGGTAGTGGCGCTTGTTCTTTGGAAAGAAAAAATAATACAGTCGGTCTTCTTGGGATTAACTGTAATATTTAGTCTTTACAGTTTTGTTGTTATTTTATTGCATATCAACTCCGCCTGTTGTAGAGCTGTCTCTGCGTTCATCGAGCAACTGTAGATCGCTATGTCATCGGCATAGGCCGCTACAGTAGCTTTTGTGTATTTCGCTCCAACAGTTTCTGCCGTGTATATTGAAAATAGAACTGGAGATAGCACGGACTCTTGAGGAACTCCGCAGTGAGGTCGAACTCCTTGGTGAAGGCTCTGCCAACCAGCACTTCTATTTTACGCCCCTGTAAGAAGGACCGCAAGGTGGTGTAGAGCTGCTCTGGAAATTCGTTGTCTAGCAATGTCTTACATAGTAAACTATGGGACACTGAGTCAAACGCTTCCGTACAGTCTATTGAGATCATTGCGGTGGCGTCGTTTTTATTTGTGCTTCGGCTTACTTCCGCTAGTAGCTTGGCCAGGTGGTGATCCGGGCAGAGTCCGGCCTGAAAGCCAGTCTGCTCCGGTGGGATTAGAGCTACCTCTGAGCAATAAGTCTTGAGATAATTAAGAATACTTTTCTCAAAAATCTTGCCCAGGTGCGGAAGCAAGCTGATTGGTCTATAGTCGGCTGGCTGGGATCCATTCTTCGCGGGTTTCAGTAGCGGAAAGAGGATAGCTCTTTTCCATGCCTCAGGGAAGTATCTAAGCCTGAGACAGGAGTTGTAGAGGTTAGTCAGGTGAGCTATCCCCTTTCTAGGAGCATCTTCAACAATACAGTCTGTATCCCGTCATGGCCTGGGGCTTTATTCCCCCTCGAACGACGGAGAATTGCCTTCAACTGTTTCGGGGATACATACAAGTAGTTGTGTTATTTTGCCACTGTAGTAGTCCGCAAACTTCTTGGCCTGTTCTACATCTGTCAACAGTATGTCTCCGTCATAAAAGACTGTAGAGCTTCGTTTCCTGGTGCTTGATTTTATTAGCTTCCAGAAATAAATGATCCATTTATTGCGTCACATACCCTTCAAGCCCACATCAAGGACCTGGTAATCGTATGGTCTCTGAACTGGAGAATAATAATCTGGTGCGGGCAACACACGACTTTCACTTACCTCCGTTTTTAGAATCAATTAAAGGATTTTCAAATTCAGTTAGAGATAAAAATAAGTGAAACCATTAAAGAATTAATTAAATGGAATTTTTATATAAACTTGTGTTTTATTAAAAAATCTATTATATTATAATCTAAAATAATAACTAAGTTTTATCGGCTTTTCGTCACTCGCTACTAACTTTTAAAAGCTAGTGTATGAGATAATATTTTTTCTGTTTTGTATATTCTGGTTTCTCCTTTAGTTGGGTATCGAATTCATTCAATTTATATATTTACCTGTTTTTCATCAGTGGTAACAAGATAATATAGTTATTTTTATAGAATCAACAAAGTTAAAGGTACTTTAGAGGAAGAAAAATATCGGCATTTAAACCCTGTCAGACCATTTTAATCCGAATGAAACCTACATAATATTAAAGCCTATTAAATTTTACATCGATATAGCGAGTTTAATCAAAATCGTCGTAACCGTTTTTCTGAAAATCGAAAAAAGGTGCAAAATGCATGCTATAAAGTGGCTCTTCTGGTAAGCTCATTTTGATGAAAAAGGTTTTGTAACGTCTCGGGCGTATAGTTGTCTTAAATATGAAATTTCAGTTTCATAGGACTTTTCGTTTCCGCCCGGGAGTTCCCACGCACAGACACACACAGACCTTTTTTCGGGATTCGGTTATTTGGACTCAGGGGACCCTAAAATGTGTATTTCCGTTGAAAACTGGAATTTAAAAATTTTCACGATCGCAATACTTTCCCTTACTATATATAGTAAGTGAAAGTAAAAACGCCAACAAATTCCATCAAATCACCTTTAACCTTCGCCGTAAACCTTTGACTTCCTGCCCTTCAGTATCCTTTAATAACACTCAACTAGTTCCTGTTGAACAGATCCGATACCTAGAACTTCTTCTTGACAAACACCGAACTTGGAATCCTCATACACGACTAAAACGAACTAGTAACTTCTCGTTATAGGCTGTTTCAACACTTACTAGATAAACCTTCCTCTTGACTGTTTCAGATAAATGGACCTGGGACACATTCAAAATAAACGGCTCATATATATTAATTTAAGGGACCAAGTCCCAGAACAAAATCGTTTTACGTTCCATCCTATTCTACTAATATACGCATGTTAACCAAATCCTTCTATACTTACGCTCAGTATCCAAGGTGCACCCAGGTTGAGGTGACCATCCTCCATTAGGGTAGAAGTCTGCGTGGGCAATGGGTAAAAAAAATCCCTTGATTCCAGAACAGGTGTGGATGGCGTCTACGAA
Organism: Piezodorus guildinii; assembly: GCA_023052935.1. Classification (NCBI taxonomy): domain Eukaryota; kingdom Metazoa; phylum Arthropoda; class Insecta; order Hemiptera; family Pentatomidae; genus Piezodorus; species Piezodorus guildinii. Next base: position 5,348,182 of record CM041298.1, on the reverse strand, counting down.
CATTGCATCTTTGCGTCAAATTTTTCTCTCTGGAGGTTTCAGTTTATAGCCTAGACTTGCTGTGTCCAATCCTGAATAATTTTAAATATTTTTTAAATAAAATATATAGCTGTATTAATAAAACGCTACAAATTAATAATGATAATTCTTACATATTCAGGGATAAGTCCAGTTAGAATAATATAAAGTAAATAAAATATTTAAACAAATAATAAAAAAACTACCAATATGCACTAAAATTTAAAATTCTCAAGACTTATTAGACTCATTATATAAGCCAATGAACACTCATGTAGACGAATAGCAGTAAGCTGTGGAGTGAAATAATGAATTACATACGTAAAAGTGTATTAAAAAAATAAGTCTTGAGAATGGGGAAAGAACCCCGAAACGTTGATAAATGATGTAAACAATGTCACAGCTGACAAAAACTAGGTTGGAACAAACCCTCGCTCTGATGAAATCAGCTGATCTTTTAATTAAAAAGTATTTAAATTAAGGGAGGTTACAAAAACATTGATGGTGTTATTGGTTATGTATCTTAGTATGTTCAGCTTATAATAAATGTTTATTATGTTAATTTTGTTTTGATATATTAGTGAATATTGAACCCGTAGGGGTAAGCTTATCTTTGATGTTTAGTATTTTTTTTTGTTTACAGTAAACGTTTCAAATGTGATTTATTATAAAATTGTATTGTAATCTTTTAGGTTCAATTACCTGATGTGAAAATAAAGAAGTTTCAAGTTAAAAATTGTTACTACTCACTCCCCCTCCGCTGGGCTAGCACTTATTTAAATAAATAATTATATAACGTAAATAGAGACGTTACAACAATTACGAAATAAAATAAATAATTAACAAAAGGAAGTTAAGGAGTGCTTATTTAAGAGTGTAATAATATTTTTTCTAAAACATTTATCTTTCCAACGGTATATTATACATGTATATTACTGTTCTTATGTAAAAAAAACAAATGCCTTTAGTTATATATCGGATAACTTATAATCGGAGATATGGTTATGGAAGATATGGTTATTTTTATAGAATCTACAAAATTAAGAGTACTACTAAGAGAAATAAAATATCGGCATTTAAGACCTGTTGGACAATTTCAATCAGAATAGAACCTACATCGTATCGAAGTCCAATAAATCTTACATCGATATAGCGAGTTCAATCAAAATCATTAGAGCCGTTTTAGCGCAAGTCGTAAAAAGGTACAAAAAGCATTGTATAAAGTGACTCTTCTCACTGAATGATTTTGATGAAAAAGTTGGTGTAACGTCTCAGGTAAAGACGCTCTTAAAATATGAAATTTCAGTTTTAAACTATCGGGTGGTGTCACATGAAATGTCCGTTTTCAAGGTAAAGGATTTTTATTAAAAATACGATATGAAAACAAGTTAATTTTATTCATGCAGTATTTACCTGAAGCATGAAGTATTTACCTTCCTTTCCTACACATTTTTTCCAACGTGACATCAACTAATTTATCCCCGAACTGAAAAACCCTGAGCTTTGAAGTGAATAAAAATCTGAAAACGCATTTTTCACTTGATCATCATTTTCAAAAAGTTTTCCTTTGACGAAGTTGTATAAATTCCTGAACAGGTGGTCTAAAATCCATCAGATTGGAGATAAGTTCGGAGAATATGGTGGGTGCGGAAGAACTTCGTAGCCCAGTTCTTTCAATTTTTGAAACCGTTCACTCGTTTTGAAACATGGGGTCTTGCTGCCGCTCAGTGAGATCATGAGGTACCCATGTATCGAGCTTTTTTACTTTCCCAAGTTTTCCAAGTCGGTATCCCCAGCTGAAAACTTAGCAAACCAACGGCGAATGGTCCGTTCATTAACACTCCCTTCCCCAAACGCCTTGCAAATATTTCTTGCGGCCTCAGCTGCTGAATGGCCGAGTTTAAACTCGTACAAAAATATTACTCGAAAATCGCGTGTTTTCATGTTCATATTTGGAGGCATACTAAAAAGTGGGTAATTGATTGGGAAGGTAATGTTTATGATACAAAGGTAGAGGGTTAGTAACTGTTTGCCTTAAATATGTAAACATTAGGAAGAAAACAACAGAGACCTGCAAAATCCAAACAACCCAAGACTTACCAAATATACTTACAGAGGCACAAAGTCCTTTTTGCAAGACTTGATTTGGACTCAAGGGACCCTAAAACGTGAATTTTTCTTGACAACCGGAATTCGAATTTTGCCTATCTAGGTTTTATTAGGATAGGGATCTTTAACGAGTACATTACATCGTACAGAATCGGGACAACCTTTTAACGTCCCCTCCGAAGGACGGGAAAACTAAGGATTTTTCACTCCCAGTAAAAAATCCTAGGACCACCTGCTGGTTTGAACCCGTGACATTTGGCATAGGAGGTTGTTATGCTAGCCATCCAGCTACAAGTGATCCCAGTAAGTGAGAGTAAAAACGAATGATAGAAAACTATACCAGCCCAGGTACGGTTATCCTTCCACTTACCAGTCAACCTGCCGACTTTGGCATAACATAACTTGTAGACGTTGTTCCCAGCGATTCCCATGACCTGAGCTCCCAAGCCATGGCCTATCAGATGGACGTAATACGGGTTGACGATTCCCAGCTGGTGCAGCAGGCAGACGAGGGTACCAATGTCTTTGCCTACAGCTGGCACGCTCATTGTAGCTGTCAGGTACAAGCCACTCGCATACCTTCCCCACCCCACGGTGACCACGTTGCAATCATACTTTAATGCGTAAGCTGAAACATGTACAGTAAGTATCAAAAGCATTTATACTTTATTAAAGATTAATAAAAAAATAAATAAATAAAAAAAGATTAAGTGTAGTAGTATTAAGAACGGTAAATATGAACGTACCTAGTATCAATGGCACACAACTCACCAACTCAAAAGAAGTTAAGCATTTAGGGTCATTCTTGACCACAAAATGCGGTGGGACACTCATATTCTTACATTGCTGGCAAAGCTCTAAAATGCCTTTGGGCGTGTAAAGGCGCTATTAACAATGTTTGGGGACTCACCAAATCGTCTATGTTCATGATGCATGTCATTTAATCCCGTTATATGGTGGCACAGAGCTCACATAGGGAATAATAAAAAGGTACTTTGTAAATTGCAAAGGCTTGCTTGCCTCATGATAACTGGGGCAATTAAGACTACTCCAACAGCTGCGATGGAGACAATGCTGAATATCATGCCTCTAAATTTGGAGGTGGAAGCGCGCGCTGAGAACTATCTACCGCTTTACCAAACTAGGCAAGTGTTCCAACAAGTTTACCCATTAAGGTCATTGCAACTTGAAATGAATGAATTAAATGAAATGAAAATGAAAAAAATAATTTTATTCTGGGACAGCTAGTCCCCTAAGAATAATATAAATGTACATTAAATTATTAATCTTCTGGCTATTACGTCTACAAAATATACATCATACAACAAATTATACTGCATATTATGAATAAAAAAAAAAAATAAAAAAATGCATACATACATTTAAACACACGCATATATATGTACAAGGTTATATTGCAACCTTATAATTGATAAAAGAAATAAAATGAACTTAAAAATTGAATAATAAAACAAAAATAAATAAATAAACAGTGTGAATAGTCAAAACTTATAAAGGCTCGGTAGACTGATATTCAAGGAGATGGATGAATAGTTTATACTTGCAGGAAGTTAAGGATTGGGATGTACGAATAGGCATGGGTAAGGAATTCCAAAATGAAGTAGCACGAATAACGAAAGATCTCTTGAAGGAAGTAGTTCTGTAGGAAGGAATGAACAGGTTCAGGGGGACTGGGATCTTGTGTTGATAGAGTGGACAGAGGAGAGTGGAGTGAACATGTTATAGATATAGAGGGGTTTTTTGGTTCGGAAGGATTTATAAAGATGGGTTCCTAGGAAGTATTGCCGTCGGAATTTCGGATAAAGCCACTTCAACTCGGCATACCAGGTCCAGACCTGAGAGCTACTGGGAATTCCGAAGATGAATCTAATAAAGCAGTTCATCAGTCTCTTCAGCCTCATCTCAAGCGTCTCGGACAGTCCGCCAAACACCAGGCAGCCATAATCGAAGTGGGGGAAGATGAGAGAGGAATACTAGGAGTGGCGGGTTTTAAGAGGTATGTGATCACGGAATCTGAGGAACTGTTTGAGAATGGCTATGGATTTTCTGGAAATTTGAGAGATATGATTATTCCAGGATAGGTTTTGGTCGAGGAATATACCAAGGTTTTTAACAGATGTGTGGAAGATGATGGGTCTATAGTTGAGGTAGAGTAGTGGGTGACAGGTGAGGGAGTTGAGGAGATGTTTGGAACCAATGAGGATGGCTTTGGTTTTATCGATATTAAGCTTTATTCCATTATTGATGGCCCATAAATTGATGCTGTCGATGTCTTTTTGTAATTTTTGGACCATCTCAGGCATTTCGGAGGGATGGATGGAAAGGTAAATTTGGAGGTCTTCAGCATACAGGTGATATTTAGAGTAGCTTGCTTAGCAGGGTTGATGAAAACAATATCCTAGCTATGCCCTCAGACTTACAAATCCGGAAGTTTATCAGTGTCACCTATAATGTCAACATTGATAAATCAAGGAAGCACAGACACAATCATGGTATTAACTGCTACACGGATGGCTCACTAATGGACAGCTGCTGAGGTGCTGGTGTCTGGAGGAAAGACAAACCGAACTCTGGAGCTAATATTCCACAAGGCAAACATACAACAGTTTTCTAAGCTAAGCTTCTCGCTATTCTCCACTGTGCTACTGACCTATGCGCTGAAAATACTAGTGGCAAAAAGATTTTTATCTATACTGACAGTCAGGCGGCACTTGGAGCCTTGAACAATTACACAACTACCTCAATAGTCGTTGAAGCATGCAATCTGACCCTAAATAATCTTGCTAGGAAGAATATCGTTAGCATCGAATGGGTACCTGGACACTCTGGTTTCAGTGGAAACGAAAAAGCTGATGAATTAGCTAGGAAGGGATCAGTAATAATTCCCATCACACCAGAACCCCTAAGTGGAATCAGCTTAAGTTCTGCCTTTAGGACTATTAATCAATCCTACTTGATTAAATTTAAACAACTTTGGTTCAATAAACGACTTCAAACTTTCAAACAATCACTCAAATTTTTAGATGGTCCTAGTATAAGCAGAAGGAAGTGTCTACTTGGTATGAGTAGGTCATGCCTAAAAACCATAACTGCTATCTATACAGGACACAAAAACTTAATTACCACATGTTTAAACTTGGTATCTCTAATACCCCCTATGCGGAAAGGAGGACAAAACATAGTTCCATATAGTCTGCCACTGTGATAGGCTAGCTAAGTTAAGGTTCACTCTATTTGGCGAAGTCCGCCTAGAACACCCTATAAACAACAAGCTTGTTAATCCTAACAACCTTTTGAAATTTGCTTTTGCAACAAAACTCATGTTTTAAATCCAACACCGTGTGATTCTATGGCGCACAATAGACCGTCTGGTCACGGTGCAACCCTATGCCAGCATAAAACAAAAAAAAAAAAAAAGTGTAGTATGCTTTCTCCATGAAAGAAATTACTTTATTAATAAAATAGTGCTGCCAACTAAATCGCTTTGCTTAAAACAAAGCATACTATAGTAAGATGTAAGATAAATATAATTAGTTTACATCATTTTTTCATTTTCATGCTTAACAAGATGATACGGTTATTATTTTCGGATCTAAAAAAGTTACTTAAGAGGAAGAAAATATCGGCATTTAAGCCTCGTCAAACTCTTAAAATCAGAAAAAAATCTATGTCATATTAAATTCCAATAATTTTTTTTTTTTTATTTAATCGTAAAAAAGTACAAAATTCATAGTATAAAGTGACTGTTTTGGTTAGCTAATTTTGATGAAAAAGTTGCTGTAACATCTCGGGCATTCACCCTTCTAAAATGTTTTTGTTTTTTTTTACTTTCACTTACTATATATAGTAAGGGGAAGTATAGCGATCGTGAAAAATTTCGAAATGCAGTTTTTGACGGAAATACTCGTTTTAGGGTCTTCTGAGTCCAATGACCAAGTCCCGCAAGTCTGTGTGTGTGTGTGGTAACTCCCAGGCGGAAACGGTAAGTCCTATGAAACTGAAATTTCACATTTAAGACAAATATACGCCCGAGACGTTACAAAACCTTTTTCATCAAAATGAGCTTACCAGAAGAGCCACTTTATACCATGCATTTTGCACCTTTTTACGATTTTCTCGAAAATGGTTCTGACAATTTTGATTAAACTCGCTATATTGATGTAAAATTTAATGGGCTTTAATAGCATGTAGTTTTCATTCTGATTAAAATGGTCTGACAGGACTTAAATGCCGATATTTTAAGTTTTCTTTTTATAAAGTACCTTTAATTTTGTTGATTCTATAAAAACAACTATATTATCTAGTTACCATTGATATAAAACTGGTAAATATTTAATTTGAATGAATTCGATACCCAACTAAACAAAAAGGAGTAAACAAAAAAAAAAGTTTTTTAATGCAATTTTTTGTTTTTGAACATAAGAGCAGTAATATACATGTATAATATACCGTTGGATAACCAAAGATATTAGAAAAAATATTATCTTATACTCAAGCTTTTAAAAGTTAATAGAGAGTGATGAAAAGAAGATAAAACCAACTGATTATTTTAGATAATAATATAATAGATTTTTTAATAAAACACGCGTTTCTATATTAATTCAATTTAATGGTTTCACTCATTTTTATCTCTAACTGTATTTGAAAATTCTTTAATCGATTTTAAAAACGGAGGTAAGTGAAAGTCGTGTGTTGCCCGCACCCCGATTTTTTTATAATAAATCGCGGTTTCTTGATTAGAACACTCAAACAAAATTTTAAAAATAACAGAATTATTGAATTGAATCTCTATTAATCGGCCAACATTTTAAAACTAATCGGCTGATATCAACGTCCAGGTGTTAGGATCATCGTCGGATGTCCTCGTATTCCTACGCCAAATTTCTAAGATCGTTCTGGGTTTTAAAAGTTTAGATTTTTTTTTTTTTTTTTTTATTTCTAATACTACACCTGTTCTGATGCTTTCCACAGAGTTCATGTATTCGTTCTCCTGCCAGCCATGAGTTATTAACTTCACGCATGAACCTATTATAAACACTTCCCTCAATGTCTGGTGGCTGTCTTCAGGAAATATTTCTTTTCCATTTGGGAACTTCCTAAAAAAAAATAAAATATAATAATAATAGGCTTAGCGAACCCGAAGGTTCGATGCCGATACCACCAAATTCCGCCAACACAGATCTCCAATGTTCACATTCAAGCCAGCCCCGAGATCAGCCTTAACGCAATCCTACCTTTCGGACGCCTACCAGTCTGATCAGCGAATACCAACTTTCTCGGAATCCGCTCCTCATCGAGCCCAACAACTTTACTCGCCCATTTGAGTCTCCGCGTCACTATCAACTCAATTATATTCACAGAATACAAGTTCCGCAATTCCGCGTAGTACAACCCTCTAAACCCCCCAGTGGCCTCATCTCTCTTCAGACCAAATATTTTACGCAATACCTTATTTTCGAAAACCTTAAGCCGTTGTTCATCCTTCAAAGTAAGCGGCCACATTTCACATCCGTAAATAACTGTCGGAAGAATAATAGTTTTATAAATTCTAACCTTTATGTTTTTAGATAGAAGCCGCGAACTAAGTAACTTAGCAACTAAATAATAACACGCATTTCTCACCTTTAACCGGGACTTTATTTCTTCCTGGATTTCATTTTTTCTTGTTATCATTGGACCTAAATACTTGAATTTCTCTACGTGTTCAAAAGTATCCCTGATATATCAATATCACCAAGATCGCCACCGTTTCTGCTACTAATCATATACTTCGTCTTATCGGTATTTCATTCGAGTCCTATTTCTTTACCGGTTTTTATTAACACACTTGTTTTTAGTTGCGTGTTTTCCGTGTCTTCATCTAGCCGTTCCAAATCATCGGCATACCCCAAAACCGGAATCTTTTCACCCATATTTAAACCTTTCTCGGTACACATCACTTTTTCTATGACATATTCTAAAGCTATATAAAATAACACAGGTGAAAAGGAAACCCAAGTTAGAAAAAAAAAAAATATTATAATAATCAAATCTAGGTATTATTATTCTTTAGCCAATCAAAAACATGTATTTTTAAGTCATTAGTCCCGAAATTGTAGCATCAAATTCACTAAAACCTTAAAACATTAATTCATCCTAGTCTTCGGTTGAATAGCTATATTGAGAAACCAGTGGCTTGTTAAAAAAAACGGCATTATTCCTTCGATAACTTGGAACCCATTTTATAGACTATGTGGGTCCCAGAAAGGTCTCCCTACCCCAGGGTTACCCCATAATAGAAAAAAAAAATTAATATGCCACAGCTGGTTTCAAACTTTCCTCTGAAAACAATAATTCCCTGTTTAATATTAATGTATATTATATATCTATATCACTATTACATTTACTTACTTTATATATATATATATATATATATATTTTTTTTTTTTTGTTTATTTATTTAACGTCACTTTATGCTGCTATGCCTATTCGGACGATACTACAGTGGGAGTCCTAAGTTTTACCTATCCAGGTTTTATTAGGATAGGGATCTTTAACGAGTACCTGACATCGCACAGGCTCGGGACCCCCTTTTAACGTCCCCTCCGGAGGACGGCGTAACTAAGGATTTTTTAATCCCATTAACTTACTTATATATAGAATATATAGTAAGGGAAATTATTGCGATCGTAAATATTTTTTAATTCTTGTTTCAAACGGAAAAACACGTTTTGGGGCCCCATGAGTCAAAATAACTAAGTCCTGCAAGAAGGTCAGTGTGTGTGTGTGTTTTTTGTTTTTTTATTTATTTAACGTCACTTTATGCTACTGTGGCTAATCGGACGATGCTACAGTGGGTGTCCTAAATTTTGCCTATCCAGGTTTTATTAGGGTAGGGGTCTTTAACGAGTACCTGGCATCGCACAGGCTCGGGGCCCCTTTTAACGTCCCCTCTAAAGGTTTTTTTTTAGTCATCTAAAGATTTTTTGCCATGTTGTAACCGGTGACCTTGGACATTGAAGGCTATTGTGCTCCTCACTACACTTCAGGTGACCTCCGAATAAAGTTATTAATAATGTATTTCCCTTTGTATTTATGATAATATGTTTATATCGCAGAGAGTTTGTTTGTTTATTTATTTATGCTACTTTGGCTAATCGGACGATCCTACAGAGGAGTTCTGAATTTCGCCTATACAGGTTTAATTAGGATAGGGATCCTTAACGAGTACCTGACATCGCACAAGCTCGGGACCACTATTTTACGTTCCCTCCGAAGATAGCGTAACCAAAAATTTATTAAACCCTAGGGCTATGTTTTGGATTCCAACCTGTTGTACTATCGACTAATATGTGATTTTTATTATAATTAATTAATATTTTTATCACAGATGTGAATAATAGCAATAATTTAATATTGTTACCAACCGTGGTGTCCGGCATCAAACGATGCCATTCAAGCTCTACCCCTTCTTCTGTATCAACTACCGAACTGAAGCTGACCATAGATTCCCAAGAAGGCCCGGAAAACATTATTAATTTTGACAACTTCCCATTGATGGCCTCGCCACAAATCCATAGGTAAAAAATCGAAGAAACTGAAAAAAAAAGTGAAATAACTGATTCAAAAATTACTTTCGAAAGTGCTAGGCAGACTATTGAAGAAAATAGGGAAAGATACCCTATAACATTTGAAGAGATGGTAACGTTAATAGAAATATCTCCAAATACCAAAAACATTAGTGAATTTTTTAAGGAATTCACTAATATTACAGAGCGCCTAAGGGACATGCTAAAAGACACAAAAGCACTGATAACCGACCGACGATCGAAATTAAAAATCCGTGAACAGTGGGAAGAAACGGACTGTATAATTAACTCAGACGATACCACAGACAATTAATAGATCTCGACGAAAATATTTACATTAATTTTTTTACTGGAGCATATCATCCTGCACTGCGAGGTCTACAACGGTGCTAGAAGAGAATTCGACATAGGCAACAAAATTGAAATAGTTCTGAGTGATTGTGAGATGAGTGTGCAAAAGCTATTAAAGTTTTTAAAGATGTGTAAACTCTACAATTTGATATAGTTAATTATACATTTGGACCTAATGTTTATAATCCAACTTTGTGACAATTATGATCTAAATTCAAATTCTACCCCACTCTCTGATTCCCTCCACTCCAACAGACACCATTCAGTCAACCTCTATCACCTTGTCCTGCCACCCCTTTACCACAACGATCTCAGCTGTATACTGCCCTCCTGGTAATTCCTTATCCTATAATCACCTTGATACCTTATTCAGATCCTTTGGTCCGCGCTTCATTGCTGGTGGAGACTACAACGCCAAAGACCAACGGTGGGGATGTCGAACGTCCAATACTCGTGGCAGGATTCTTTCCCAGATCACTCACTCCAATATCTATTCCGTCCTTTCACCCTCAGACCCTACTTATTGGCCAACATCCCTTAAAAAACGCCCTGATATACTTGATATATTCGTTACATCCCAAATACCTACAGTCCAAACCACGATAAGAACCTTAGATGACCTTTCCTCAGACCATAGTCCAGTTCAGCTTCTCATGCATTCCAATCCTGTTCCGAAACCTTCTTTTCCTTCACTGATTACTGGACATGTTAACTGGGACAATTTTCGACTTGACATGGAAAGCAACCTTGACTTGACAATTCCATTAAAAACCAAACAACACATTGACTCAGCCATTGAACAACTCACAAAAACAATTGAGACAGTTATCAAAAACAACACATCACACCCTACAAACAAATACCCTCAAGACCTTAACAATAACTTGCCACGACATATCCGAATGCTTCTAAGAGAAAAACGACTAGCAAGGACTAAGTGGCATAAAACTAGGTACCCATCTGACAAAGCTCGTTACACGCAACTTACTAACAAATTAAAAAAAGAAATAAGAAAATTTAAAGTACAAACTTTACAGAACTTTACAGAAAACCTAAACACCTCTGATAAATCCTTATGGATAGCAACCAAAAAACTCCTTAAATTTAAATCATTTAATCACCCGCTCCTCAATGAATCCAATAACTGGTCACGATCAGATCAAGAAAAGTCACAAATATTTGGTAAACACCTCTTCAATATTTTTAACCCTCATCCAGATATCCTAAATCCAACCCACATTGAACATGTTGAGGCAGAACTAGCTATCCCACTCCAAATGTCCCTTCCTCCTAAAGCCTTTCATCCTTCTGAAGTCATAAACATAATTAAAAATTACCTTCCAAAAAAACTCCTGGCCATGATCTTATCACACCTCACATCCTAAAACAACTTCCTCGAAAAGCCGTCGTTTTCCTTACCTATATATACAATGCCACTCTCAGATCCACGTATTTTTCTACTGCTTGGAAACTTTCAACAGTAAAAATGATACAAAAACCCAATAAGCCTCCTGAACATCCGTCATCCTATCGTCCTATCTCCCTTTTGCCCATCATGGGCAAAATCCTAGAAAAACTCCTTCTAAAACGTCTTTATCCTATCCTAGCAATGAATTATGTTATCCCTGACCACCAGTTTGGATTTCGAACATCTCATTCTACAATACAACAATGTCACCGCGTGGTGGATGTAGTGTCCTCCACATTGGAGCGCGGAATGTACTGCACTGGAGCCTTTCTTGATGTAGAACAAGCATTTGATTGAGTCTGGCACTGCTTTACAAACTCCGTCAATTCCTCACCCCTACATATTTCCTATTTATGCGTTCCTACCTTACTGGCAGAACCTTTAAGGTAAACCACAACTTTTCCTACTCATCCACATTTTCCCTATCTGCTGGAGTGCCTCAAGGTAGTATCTTAGGTCCTATCCTCTACTCCCTTTATACAGCTGACATTCCACTCCATCCTCGCACTGTCCTCAATACTTATGCTGATGACACGTGTGTCTCATCAGTCCATAATGATCCAACTACTGCATCCCAAACCCTTCAGTCCCACATCAAAGCCATTGAAGAATGGTGTCAAAATTGGAGGATTAAAATAAATCCCAACAAATCCCACCAAATCATCTTTACCCTTCGTCGCAAGCCGATGACTTCCTGCCCCCCCAGTATCCTTTAATAATTACTCTATCTCAACGCCTTGAAAGTTCCATTATCCCTTTTTTTCCAAAAATCACTGTCCTTCCTCCTTAAGAACAATAAAAGGCTCGTTATGACGTCCTCCGGGGCTGGTCTTCCAAACTGAAATCTACTGATCTAAACCGCGAAAACCACTTCTGAACCGTGCTATCAGCAATTGAATCGCTGCCATACTCGGAACGAATCATTCTTGCAGTTTGGGCTACGTTTTTCCCTCTTTTAAAAAAGAACAGCATATTATTTCGAAAATTAACTGAATCGTCACTCATGTTGGATTGCAATAAACTACTCTACTGATCCTTCATAAAGACGAATTCAGTGTGTAAAAATAGTTAATTCCATGAGGATTAAAGGCATATAAATAAATTATAGGTGGAATAGTCAGGAATCAGTCATTTTTGAAAAGTTTTTAATTTTGCCAACGTTTCGGCTCAAGCTTGTGAGCCATCATCAGGGCATTACTGAGCCATGTCCAAGCATAAACTGGAGTTTATGCTTGGACATGGCTCAGTAATGCCCTGATGATGGCTCACAAGCTTGAGCCGAAACGTTGGCAAAATTAAAAACTTTTCAAAAATGACTGATTCCTGACTATTCCACCTATAATAGTTTCTACAGTCGACTATACACCCTCAATATAGCATATAAATAAACATTAGCCTCGTGATTCATTTTAGTAGAAAAAACAGAAGGTAAATTTTATTTTAAAAACCTCTACCAACTTTTCGGACGACCCAATATTTTAAAGTATTTCTGCTTAAATAATATTTTTGGTTTTATTTTCTTGTGGCAGAAGAACATACTGATTTTCTCCGCGACCCGATCTTGACAAAAATCGATTCCTACGTGTTTAAATGCTTGCCCATGTGATTTATTAATTGTTATGGCAAAAGATAAATTAACGGGAAATTGAATTATTTTAAAATTAAAAGGTAAATCGTTTGGAATCGTTGGGATTCGAGGTCAATTTTCCCTATTTTTTCTCATATTTTCCACTGATTCTTCGGTCCTATTGGTCGCAGCGTGATGTTATGTAGCCTATAGCCTTCCTCGATAAATGGAGTATCCAACACAAAAAGAATTTTCCAATTTGAACTATTAGTTTCTGAGATTAGCGCGTTCAAACAAACAAACAAACATACAAACAAACAAACTCTCCAGCTTTATAATATTAGTATAGATAACAATAATTTTTACTGAAGATAAAATATTTTTAATGTTAAAAAAATATTAAAATAGAAAAAAGCTTACCTGTTGTACACTTTATATGTAATTTTCATATCCATAAGATTCGTAGCGGTGATAAAATCATAGTTGATGGCAAGGGTTAAAAGTTGCAAAATAGGAAATATTAGCTTCATAATAGAACTTAAAATATTCGTTTTAAAATAAACTAAAAAAAAATATATATACATATTATTACATAATGGTTTATTATTTCAAAATAACAATATTAGGGTATAACTGTTTATATAGCTGGTTATAGGTAATTAACTAATATGAAAAGCAATAAATAATTCAAAGAGAAATGGTCTATGGCCACTCCTAGTTTCAAATTTTACTTTCACTTACTATATATAGTAAGAGGAAGTATTGCGATCGTGAAAATTTTCCAATTCCAGTTTTTAACGGAAATACACGTTTTAGGGTCCCCTGAGTCCAAATAACCAAGTCCCGCAAAAAGGTCTGTGTGTGTGGTAACTCTCTGGCGGAAACGGTTAAGTCCTATGAAACTGAAATTTAATATTTAAGACAACTATACGCCCGAGACGTGACAAAACCTTTTTTTATCAAAATGAGCTTACCAGAAGAGACACTTTATACCATGCATTTTGCACCTTTTTTCGATTTTCTCGAAAACGGTTCCGACGATTTTGATTAAACTCGCTATATCGATGTAAAATTTATTGGGCTTTAATATCATGTAGGTTTTTTTTGGATAAAAATGGTATGACAGGGCTTAAATACCGATATTTTAAATTTTCTTCCCCTAAAGTACCTTTAATTTTTTAGATTCAATATAACTAGATTATCTTGTTAACACTGATGAAAAACAGGTAAATATATAAATTGAATAAATTCGATACCCAACTAAAGGAGAAAACAGAAAAAATATTTTTTAAATTCAATTTTTCGTTTTTGAACATAAGAGCAGTAATATACATGTATGATATACCGTTGGAAAGCTAAAGATTTTAGAAAAAATATCATCTCATACACAAGCTTTTAGAAGTTAATAGAGAGTGATGAAAAGAAGATAAAACTAACTATTTTAGATAATAATATAATAGATTTTTTAACAAAACACATGTTTCTATATAAATTCAATTTGATTAATTCCTTAGATTATGATTAATTGGATCATTAGATTATGAAATCATTCGATTATTTAAATCATCGAAGTCCGATCATCCGATTATGACAATCATTCGATTATGCCCACCCCTACCTCCAACTACCCTTGAAATGCTAAAGATAGCTGTATTGGAAGAGTGGGACAATATCTCATACACAAACTTTTAGAAGTTAATAGAGAGTGATGAGAAGAAGATAAAACTAACTGATTATTTTAGATAATAATATAATAGATTTTTTAATAAAATACATGTTTCTATAGAAATTCAATTTGATTAATTCCTTAATAGTTTCACGTATTTTTATCTCTAACTGTATTTGAAAATTCTTTCATTGATTTTAAAAATCGAGGTAAGTGAAAGACGTGTATTGCCCGCACCAGATTTTTTAGTATTTTTTTTATTTATTTATATTCTTCGTCTTCAATAGTAACAGAAGTTTGGGGAATCGCAGATTTTCTAATTAGTGTAATGTTGTTGCCCGCACCAGATTTTTTTTTTTTTTTTTTTTACTGTGTTAATATATCTTTATTTTTGCGTTACAGAATAATATGTTTATTATACCTGAACACCACAAATATTCACACCATTGATTGGCCATCAAGAAGTCCTGACCATAAACCAATCGAACACATTTGGGATTATCTCAAAAGAATTTCGGTCACGAGATTCACCTCCTACTAGGGGTGGGCATAATCGAATGACGATTATCGGATCATTCGATTATTTCAATCATTCGAATTAATCGATTATCAGATTAATCGGTTAGGATAAGCGAATGATCATTCGAACTGAACTCTTTAACGATAATCGAGGGATTATAAGGAGCGATAATCGAACGACCTTTTTATTTTTGCATATTTGCACCTAGGCTCAGCCACTATAATTATCACATATCATCTCTCACAATGCATACTAATCATTGGATCATTAGATTATGAAATCATTCGATTATTTAAATCATCGAAGTCCGATCATCCGATTATGACAATCATTCGATTATGCCCACCCCTACCTCCAACTACCCTTGAAATGCTAAAGGAGAAAACAGAAAAAATATTTTTTAAATTCAATTTTTCGTTTTTGAACATAAGAGCAGTAATATACATGTATGATATACCGTTGGAAAGCTAAAGATTTTAGAAAAAATATCATCTCATACACAAGCTTTTAGAAGTTAATAGAGAGTGATGAAAAGAAGATAAAACTAACTATTTTAGATAATAATATAATAGATTTTTTAACAAAACACATGTTTCTATATAAATTCAATTTGATTAATTCCTTAGATTATGATTAATTGGATCATTAGATTATGAAATCATTCGATTATTTAAATCATCGAAGTCCGATCATCCGATTATGACAATCATTCGATTATGCCCACCCCTACCTCCAACTACCCTTGAAATGCTAAAGATAGCTGTATTGGAAGAGTGGGACAATATTTCATACACAAACTTTTAGAAGTTAATAGAGAGTGATGAGAAGAAGATAAAACTAACTGATTATTTTAGATAATAATATAATAGATTTTTTAATAAAATACATGTTTCTATAGAAATTCAATTTGATTAATTCCTTAATAGTTTCACGTATTTTTATCTCTAACTGTATTTGAAAATTCTTTCATTGATTTTAAAAATCGAGGTAAGTGAAAGACGTGTATTGCCCGCACCAGATTTTTTAGTATTTTTTTTATTTATTTATATTCTTCGTCTTCAATAGTAACAGAAGTTTGGGGGAATCGCAGATTTTCTAATTAGTGTAATGTTGTTGCCCGCACCAGATTTTTTTCTTTTTTTTTTTTTTACTGTGTTAATATATCTTTATTTTTGCGTTACAGAATAATATGTTTATTATACCTGAACACCACAAATATTCACACCATTGATTGGCCATCAAGAAGTCCTGACCATAAACCAATCGAACACATTTGGGATTATCTCAAAAGAATTTCGGTCACGAGATTCACCTCCTACTAGGGGTGGGCATAATCGAATGACGATTATCGGATCATTCGATTATTTCAATCATTCGAATTAATCGATTATCAGATTAATCGGTTAGGATAAGCGAATGATCATTCGAACTGAACTCTTTAACGATAATCGAGGGATTATAAGGAGCGATAATCGAACGACCTTTTTATTTTTGCATATTTGCACCTAGGCTCAGCCACTATAATTATCACATATCATCTCTCACAATGCATACTAATCATTGGATCATTAGATTATGAAATCATTCGATTATTTAAATCATCGAAGTCCGATCATCCGATTATGACAATCATTCGATTATGCCCACCCCTACCTCCAACTACCCTTGAAATGCTAAAGATAGCTGTATTGGAGGAGTGGGACAATATACTCCAAATTTTTTTTAAAAATCTTATTACAAGTATGCCAAGGGTGGAAGCAGTTGTGGCGTCAACACATGTGGTTGCCAAGGAGACATAACCTTCATGTGTTTTGTGTTACAAAAATACTTGCGTGTTCAAATCACGTCGGGGTCACCAATATGTGGTGGTATCACCACATAAATAACATTGATAATGAATTATATCTTTATTACAACACACACCACATGTAACATTGTTTTAAACACACAGGTATTTTTTGTAACACAAAACACATGAAGGTTATGTCTCCTTGGCAACCACGTGTGTTGACGCCACACAGTCATTCAAGCTAGAGAGAGAAATACGTCTTATTAAATGTAAAATTGAAATTGTAATTTAAAAGTTGAAATTATGGAAAAAGAAAGTTTTAAAATGTAAGTTTTCTAAAATTTTTGTTGATCGGAAGAGATATTGTAAATTATTTTAATAAAAATTGTTTATTTCCAGTTTAAAAATGTTTATTATTGACTTCAGAACCTTTCTTAATTATGAAAAAAAGAACGTTTTTGTAAAATTCAAATATTTCTAAGTGTTGCAATATTTTTGACAGGGAGTTTATATCTATCTATCTATCTCTCTCTCTCTCTCTCTCTCTCTATATATATATATATATATATATATATATATATATAATATATATATTTATATAAGCAATATATAAGAGAGTCCGCGAATAATTTTTTGTTGGGGACCACTGGTGTAATCCAGTAATTTATTTTATTTTTTTTGCGGGGGATTCCCAAAGATAAAATCCTGATATGAGACGGGAATTGCATTGATGCCATTCCTTATGCTATCTATAGATGCACTATCAATTTAAATTCAAGAAATTGGCAATCAGGAATGCCCTAATTGATAAAGAACCCCGTAACGAAAGTCTTGGCCTGGTTTAGCAACTAATGATTTTGACATAATTTTATATAGACAGAGGTTATATCATCTCATCATAAAATGATAACACGATTCCTGGTTTCTGTGAACTCCTTCTAAACCACAAGACGGAATTTGATACGGTTTTCGCCATCATGTAGTTCATTTTTTTCTGAATGTTTATAAGTAAAATACATTGCAATTTAGCTTTTCTTTAAATGTAAAAAATAAATTTTCTGTAACCAAGTAATCAAAAAATTATTCCTGAAACATAAGTAGTAACATAGACGTATAATATACCGTTGGAAAGGGCAAGATTTTAGAAAAGTTAATATGCAATCAAATTAAAAGAAAAAGTACGAGTTAATATAAAGTTATTGTACGCCCATAAACTTATGAACATATGTACATAGGTAAAGTGGGAGTTTATAATAGTTAAATGTACATAATCGTGCAAGTATTATTCTTCCATTTAGAACGCAAGATTATGGAAAGAATATTACGTACTGAATCTTAGTTAAGATAGTTGTTAACATAAATGGTAAGTTGTACTAAATCTATAAACTAACATTCTTAATTATTATTTCAAATTTAATACTATTTCATGAAAACAAATTTTTCACAGTAAACGAAATGGGTTTCCTATGGAAAATTAATTTAACTTTAAAAATATAATTTAAATGGTTCAATTGTCAAGGCAGTATCCTAGGACCCCTTCTTTAAACAGTTTTTACAGCTGATATCCTAACCCATCCTAACACCTTCCTTTCTACCTATGCTGATGACAATTGTGTGTTATCAGTCAATAATGATCCTACTATTGCCTCTCAAACTCTTCAATCCCACATCCGAGACCTTGAAGTATGGTGTCAGAATTGGAGAAGCAAAATCAATTCCAACAAATGCCACCAAATTACCTTTACCCTTCGTCGTAAACCTACGACATCCTGCCTTACAGAACAGATTCGCTATCTAGGAGTACTACTTGACAAACGACTAACTTGGAATCCGCACACAAGACTGAAACGACAAGAAACTGCCCAACGCTTTCGCTTACTTCAACACTTACTGGACAGACGCTCTAACCTTCCACTTAACTACAAAAGGCTCATCTATATTACCATCATAAGGCCTATCTGGACGTACGGAGTTGAGCTTTGGGGCTCTACTAAACCATCAAATCCTTCCCGTATTCAATCCCTACAATCCAAAATCCTTCGAAAAATCCTCAATGCTCCTTATTTTGTCACCAACAAACTCATCCATAAAGACCTTAATGTCCCATATGTTGCTGATTTGGCCCGTACGAGGTATCATACTTCCCATGACAAACTCCACTCCCACATTAACCCACTAGTTTCAATCACAGCTTCCTCTACCATTCCTGACAATCCTCCAAGGCGTCTGAAAAGAAGATGGCCTCGAGACCTTCTAGTGTAGATTACCTAGTGGAGTGTTGCCAATGGGCATATTCTCTTCATGTCTTTTCATATATATTATCTATATTATGAGCCAATTTACTTGATGTATTAATACAGTTGTCAATTTCAATAAATTAATAAATAAATAAATAAAATAAAAAATGGGTCAATGGGAAAATAAAATAAACCGATTAGAAGTAATAAAATTAAATTGATTTTCTTGCTAATTGCTAGAGCTTTTATAAATATAAATTACAACACCTCATGTATATTGCATCCGTGTTAAGCAGGGGCGGCTCTACCAGTTATAAAATATTAAAATTACGATCATAAACAAAAATATTAATATATTTAATTGCATTTATTAGTCCTGTAACTATAAATATTACTAATATTACCATGGCAAATATTTGTTTAAAGAGAGTTATATATAGTTAATTTCCCAATGAGAGATAAAAAAGTGAAAAACAAAAAATCTGTTACCCTAGTATTCATTCATTGAAGGCTGAAGAAAGACTGATATTAATATTCTTATAAATAAAAAAAAAAAAATATAGTTGATAAATTCAATGTTCAATGTTGCCAAGTGTTCAATTAGCAATGCTGCCAGATCGATTATTACTGTTTTTTAACGTCACTTTATGCTACTTGGCTGATCGGACGATGCTACAGTGGGAGTCCTAAATTTTGCCTATCCAGGTTTAATTAGGATAGGATCTTTAACGAGTACCTGACATCGAACAGGCTCAGGACGACCTTTTTAGAAATAGAAATAGAAAATAATTTTTATTCTGGGACTGGGTCCCCTAAGAAGAACAGAATTGTACAATTTAAATATATCAACAGACAAGGAACATACTTAATTACTTATCACACAGATGGGTTAATTCGATATATCCCATCCACACATATAAAAAAAAAAAAATATATGACAAAATAAAAACAGTTCTTGAAAATATTGTGTTGAACAAAATTAAAGGTGTACCTTCCTATACTGCTTTATGGTGCAGGAAGCTGGGTGATGACTAGCAGACTGGAGAGCAAAGTCATTGCTGCGGAATGAGATTTCTTCGAAGGATCGCAGGGAGAACAAGACGGACTGCATCCGCAATGATAGGATCAGAGAGGAGTTAGGAGTTCCCCCAATGAAGGAAGTCCTGGAAACTCGGCAGCTTAAGTGGTTTGGACATGTTGTCCGGATGGAGGGACACAGAGATCCATTGAAAACCATGGACTATATTCCCATTGGATAAAAGACCCCGTGGCCGACCAAGAATGTCGTACCTGGAGTACGTCGACCGTTTATGCAAGAAACGAAATAAAAATATTCGCCTATGCCAGAAATCTAGCATACAACAGGTAACATTGGCAATCCTGGCTAAACGCTCCCCTACGCTGAAAGGCACTACAGGGTGATGCAAAAGAAGAAGAAGACAAAATTAAAATTAAAATATACAGCGTTTAAATAAAGAACAAATATTACTTTTCTTTCAAAGTGTGATATCGGGAACATAAGAATCACTGTATTTAAGCGTCTTTTTGGGATAATAAAAGGTATTGGAAACGTTAGGATTTGAATGAGGAGTGAGAAGCAGCATGGCGAATATGAGTAGGTAGAGAATTCCAGAAAGTAGAGGAGCGGACCAGGAAGGAACGATCAAAAGGTTAGTTCTATGGGTAGGAAAGTAAAAGTCGGAATGGCGCGATCTTTTTCAAGAGTGTGGACTGAAGATTTAAACTGTAGGAGACTGTGAATGTATGAGGGTGTTGGATTAATGATTTGGTAAAGGTATGTCTGTTCTGCGGATTGGGAGGAAGGATATCTCACACTTTTAATCTTGACGACGATAGATAAAAGCATGGCGTTAGTAGAGTCATTCGGAGTGTCGTCAGGGTGGACAAATAATTTCTGTTGACAAAACGATGCGGTTTTAAGGGTAACCTGAATTCCTACAAATGCACTTCAGGTAAGAGGCCATAACCTTTATAACTTAAAAAAGTCATAAGTTAGTTTCCAACTGGGATTTGGGTCAGGGAGGAAATAAGTGCGGATATAAGGAGATTACGGATGGATAGTGGAAGAAATGGCGGAAGCGATGGAACTATTTGAGGGTACTTGTTGTTCTTTGGGAAATTTGGCAATATGGGGTTTCCAGGAAAGGTTTGGTCAATGGTTATACCCAGGTTTTCGACAGAGGAAGTGAAGGTGATTAGGTAATCATTTAAAGTGAGACTCGGAAATGTGGTATAGGATCTGAGAAGGGAATTGGAAGCAATTAGGATGGCCCGAGTTTTTATAGGATTTAGCATTAGTTATTCAAGGTTTCCCAGGCACAGATTCCATCCAGGTCTTCCTGAATATTAGCAAATGCTACTAGTGAATCGGAAGGAGAGAAGGACAAATAGATCTGGAAATCGTCAGCGTATAGGTGGTGGGAACAGTGATGGATAGAGTTGGGAAGGTGGTTGATATAACAATTGAAAAGAAGAGGAGAGGTGCTTGAACCCTGGGCGACACCTGTGAAAGGGCAAGAAAGAGGATGATTAGGAATGGTAACAGCTTGAGTTCTATTAGAAAGGAATGATTGAAACCACCTGATAGTGCTGTTGGAAAAGGATAGTGCTGTTGAATGAACAATAGTAATAGTTATATGAGACCACATTCATACAATATATACAAAAAATAATGCTAAAGTCAAATACATAAAATAGAAAAAAAAAATCATATATAATATATTATATATATATAATAATATATATATATTACATTATAGATTAGAATGGAAATCTTTGCATGCACACATCACCTTCATTCATCTCTAATCCAGGAAATTCTTTAAAATTCAATATTAAATATAAATTAATCTTATAAACAATTAAAAAAAGAAAAATGCTTACCCTTGCCACACCCAAGTCAATGATTTGATATAGCTTGGTTCTGTCAGATAAATATTGAACACGATGGCTGTTGAAGATAGACTTTTTTAAAAGGACTGATGATCCATTTTCCATTATATATATATACATAAATAATTACAACCTCAATTCCATAAATAGAATGTATTCATATTGTCTATATATGCTACTTTAAATATAATAAAAATTTCTTTTATAAATGTTTTATAATAGAGAAAGACTTTCGACAAAAAATATTTTTAAAATCAAGATAAAAAAAAATTATACTGAATAAAGTAATTATGTTGTTTCAAAGTAAATATTTGTTTTGGATTAAATAATATAGCAACAAAAATATTATGTATAACAATCACTTACTTTTATACCATAGTTTATAGTAAAAAATCTGGTGTGGCCAACACACTTTAACTTACCTCGGCTGTCAAAATCAATTTAAGAACTATTAAAAAAAGTTGTAAGTAAATTAAAATTATAAAAATGTATTATGTTTCGTTGGAAACATATCATTTATATTAAATAATATAACTATATTTAATTGTTACGTATAATAATCAGTATATATATATTACCTTTTACAACAAATTCCTGTATCCGATAATATTTTTTCTAAACTCTATCTGTTTATAACGGTATTATCTTTCAAAAAAAAAATTTACAAAATCCTTTTGCTTTTTTCACATTCAGTTGATTATAGAATTTACATATTTAGCCGTTATTTATTAATGCTAATAAGATGATGTGCCTTATTTTTTTTTTTAAGTCTATAAAATTAAAGGTACTTTAGAAGAAGAAAATTTAAAATATCGGCACTTTAGCCCTGTCAGACTATTTAAATCAGAATGAAACCTACACCATATTTAAGTCCATTAAATTTACACCAATATAGCGAGTATAATCAAAATCGTTTGAACCGTTTTTGAGAAAATCTTAAAAGGTGCAAAATGCATGGTATAAAGTTGCTCTTCTGGTTGGCTGATTTTGATGGAAAGATTAATGTATCATTTCAACATCGACGCTGTCAAAATATCTTTTTTTTTTTTTTTTTAACTTTAAATCTTTATTCACACCTGTAAATAATACAATGAAAAATCAGTGAATGTGCGGTCAATTTTAAGAAACATGGCGTGATAGGCATGAGGGAGAGCAGCACCCAACGGTACCTACTCCTGGCACGACATTAGTGTGAGTTACTAAGGGAGAAGGTCTCTCATCCAACTCCTCTTCAGCCTTCTGTAGGCATTTCCTGGCATGAGTGTTGTGGCCATGTCATTGATTAGTGTGTTAGGGTGACCTTGTAGTTTGTCGTGGAAACGTTTGTAGTGTGTCCGTATGTGCTCATTGACAGTTGGCATCTTAAGGTCAGTATGTAAAGTTATGTTGCTAACGTACCACGGTGCTTTTGTAATTGTTCTAAACGTTTTAGCTTGAAAGATTTGAAGTTTGTTAATGTGAGTCTTTTTAGCTGCCCCATATATCTGTGATGAGTAAGTCCAAATAGGTTTCAGTAGGTAAGTATAGGTGTTTAATTTCTGTCGAAGTTTTAGTTTCGAGTGTTTTGAAAAGAGTGAGTAAAGAAGTCTCAGTCATTGGTTAAGGGTTTTCTTTTTTTTTTTTAATATGCTGGCCCCAAGTGATACATACAAACATACACACACGGACCTTTTTGTGGTACATATTAACCCGTATTTCCGTTGAAAACTGGAATTCAAAAATGTATGTATATTTCATATATATTTAAGTGAAAGTAAACTGTAAGTTCACACAACGGCAAAACACTAACCAACTAATTTTTGTTGGTTACAACCTAATTTCTCAGACCAACTCTCCACATTACCGTGGGGTAACACTCTATCAAAGGATGACTTGGGGACCAAATGTCAAGATGAAATAAAAGACTCAACCACCGACTGAAAGTACTATAATCTCTTTTTTCTAAATCATCAAAACTAAACATTAGAAAGAAACTGAATAGATACACATAACTACTTAAACTCATATGGACTTACGCTTTACCGATTATGGTTCAGCATAAAAAATTTTAAGACTCATAACGACACCTCCTTGGTTCGCAAACAACAAAACCGTACGGACTTTCAACGACCAACAGTTGACGAACACATACGAACTCTCTATTCCCGTTTTCATAGTGAACTGCACGGACGCACGACAATAGACTTATAAACGACATGAAAATAACTAAAATGGCAGTCAGAAGAAGGTTGAATAGAAGCTGGATGAGTGACTTCCTCTTCTAAATTAAAGCCTAGGAAGGGATAGCGCTTGGCACTTTCCTTCCCCATGCCTACCATGTCTCCTGCACATTTTTATACAGCGCATCTGCTTATTGTCAGGTAGCTCCTGACAGGTGCTAATGGAAAAATTTGAAGAAAAAAAAAGTGTATTGCATATCCGTTACTCTGCATTATCTTAAATAACATTGCATGTTATCTAAATTTTTTTCCCAAAATTTTTACCTTTCCAGGTATAAATTTTTAATCCACATAACTATTCTTATTTGCGGAAAAGAAAAATTGCATGGAAAAATATTTCCGCTTTTTTCTCCTTTGGTTGAATATTAAATTATTCCATATCTTATATTCATTCATTTTCCTTTAAATCCTAACAAGCTGAAAAGGTTAATTAATTCTATTAGGTTGTTTCACATGAAATGTCCGTTTTTATAGTTTCTGAAATACATAAAGGATTTCGCAGGTCTCTGTTGTTTTCTTCCGAATGTTTGCATATTTAAAGTAAACAGTTACTAATCCTCCACCTTTGTATTATAAACATTAGTTTCCCAATCAATTACCCACTTTTTAGTATACCTCCAAATATGAACGTGAAACACGCGATTTTCGAGTAGTACTTTTCAGCTGGGGATACCGACTTGGAAACGATGTCCTCAAACATACAGTAGCAGGAAAACCCTACCAAACAGTTAAAGGACTCTCAGCACAACTAAATGCAAGTGCATCTACCGTTTCCAGACATTTAAAGTGTATTGGGAAATTAAAAAAGCTTGATATATGGGTACCTCATGATCTCACTGAGCGGCAGCAAGACCCCATGTTTCAAAACATACCGCGCAAAAATTGAGAGAACTGGGCTACGAAGTTCTTCCGCACCCACCATATTCTCCCGACTTGTCTCCAACAGATTACCACCTTTTCAGGAATTTAGACAACTTCGTCAAAGGAAAACTTTTTGAAAATGATGATCAAGTGAAAAGTGCGTTTTCAGATTTTGTTTCACTTCAAAGCTCAGAGTTTTTCATTACGGGGATAAAAAAGTTGGTGTCACGTTGGGAAAAATGTGTAGAAAAAGAAGGTAAATACTTCGAATAAAATTATCTTGTTTTCATATCGTATTTTTAATAAAAATCCTTTACCTTGAAAACGGACATTTGATGTGGCACAACCCAATACAAAAATAAAAAGGTCGAGTCACAGTTCCTCTAGTCATTTATATGAATTAATAATCTTAAACTTCCTTCCGCATCATTTCATTGACTTCAAGTCAGCATACGACTGTATTCGTCGAAAAGAGCTTTACAAAGAATTGTACGACCTGGCTGTTCTACCAAAGTTCATAAGGCTTACAATGGAAAATATTGAATGTGTGGTCCAAGTAAAAGGTCGAAGATCAATAGAATTTCCATCCAGAAGAGGAGTAAGGCAAGGGGATGCCCTGGCATGCCTGCTCTTTAATATGGCGTTAGAGAAAGCAACGACTCGCAGGTTGAGACATTTGTATGGAACAAATCTGTGCAGCTGTTAGCATACGCAGATGATATTGATATAATAGATAGATCCAGGCTAGCAGTAGTTGAGGCATTCCTTGCTCTGGAAGCTGCTGCGATGAGGCCAACAGCAAGTCTTTGATCAAGCTCTGAGATCAAAAGGCACCAATGTTTCTTTTGGACCCTACAGATTTGAGCAGGTCTCCGAATTTGTTTACCTGGGATCAATGGTAACATGCAACAACGATGCTGCCGTGGAGATTAGGAGAAGTATATTAGCTGCTAACCGCTGCTATTTTGGACTCCGGATGACAAGCAATTTAATAAGCAGGAGAACCAAAGTTATCATATACAGAACTCTCATCCGTCCTGTTTATGTTATGGCTCGGAGAAGTGGACCACAACCAGGGCTGAAGATCAACTCCTTCTCACATTTGAAAAAAAAGTATTACGTCGAATTTACGGCGGGATATATGAGAACAATGAATGGAGGAGGAGAAGTAATCGGGATCTGTACGACATGTACCAAGAGCCAGGTATCTCTTTCGTTATCAAGCTTGGTGGGCAGGGCATCTGGCCAGAATGTCTGACGATCTGTTTACAAATAGATATATGATTGAGCCTTTGCATAGTCGTCGAAAAGTTGGTAGACCGAAGCTGCGATGGGCGGTTTGAGTGGCCCAAGACGCTAGAAAATATTTGAAGGTCCGAAACTGGATGGCAGCGGCACAGAACAGAGAAGCATGGCGGTTGCTGTTAGAGGAAGCCAAGACCCTTTATGGCTTGTAGAGCTATTAAAAGAAAACGGGAAAAATTTCAGATTTTCTTCCTTAACAGTTGAATCGGACTATGGGTCGTATAAATTGTTTGTTTATTTATTTAACGTCACTTTAAACTGTAGTGTATGTGGGTAATCGGACGATGCTACAGTGAGAGTCCTAAATTTTGCCTATCCAGGTTTTATTAGGATAGGGATCTTTAACGAGTACCTGACATCGCACAGGTTCGGGACCACCTTTTAACGTCCCCTCCGAAGGACGGCATAACTAAGGATTTTTTACTCCCATTAAAAAATCCTAGGACCACCTGCGGGTTCGAACCCGTGACCTTTGGCATAGGAGGCTGTTATGCTAGCCACCCAGCTACAAGTGATCCCAGGTCGTATAAACATTTTTGTTCCACTTGAGGTTAACTATCTGCTCTTACAATATGACGAGACATTTATACGAGAACCTGTATATTTTATCGTAAGGGTAAGTTGATGTTCAATATAACAACGAATTCTCCTACACTTATATTCAAAGAAGGTAGTTCATAATTTTTTTATTTTTTATTTATTTATTCAAAGAAATTTACAACTGTATTAATTAAATACAACAAGTAAATGGGATAGATTTGAGATTAAGACACATGATTGTCCTGTGAAGATACTACCCATTGGTAGAACTCCAATGACCAATTTATGGTAAGAGATCTCTTGGCCATCTTCTTTTAAGTCGCCTCGGTGGATTGTCAGGAATAGATGTTGAGGAGAGGTCACGGATAAGCGGGTTTGAGTGGGCAGGAAGTTTGGAATGGAAGAATGTATATCTGGATTGGGCTATTCTTCAACTAATGGGATATTTAGGTCTTTAAGGATTTAGCATTAAGGATTTTTCGAAGGATCTTGAATTCCAGGGATTGGATGCGAGAGGAATTTGATGGTTTAGTGGACCCCTCATAACTCAATGCCGTAGGTCCAAATAGGCCTTATAATGGTTATATAAATGAGTTGTTTGTATTAAATAGGTAGTTTTGAGCGTTTGTCGAGTAAGTATTGTAGTAATCAATATCTACGAGCAGTTTCTTGTCGTTTCAGTCTAGTATGAGGGTTCCATGTGAGGCGTTTGTCTAGGTTTAGTCCTAAGTACCGGATCTGTTCAACAGGAGTTAGTAAGATGTTGTTAAAGGATACGGTGGGGCAGGAAGTCATAGCTTTGTAGCTGTAGAGTGAGGGTGATTTGATGGGATTTGTTAGGATATATTTTAATTCTCCAGTTCCGACACCATTCTTCGATGGCTGATAGATGGTTCTGTAGAATTCGGGATGCAGTAACAGGATCATTATTCACAGATAACACACACTTGTCATCGGCGAAGGTGGTAAGGATAGTGTTTGGTTTGGATGGGAATATCAGCTGTATACACTGTATAAAGGATCGGACCCAGGATACTACCTTGAGGTACACCGGCTGATTGGGTGAATACGCATGAGTAGGAGAGATTATGTTGAACTTGGAAGGTCTTTTCTGTACGGTAAGAAGGGATTAAAAGGAAATATGTTGGAGAGAGGAATTGGCGAAGTTTGTAATGCAGTCCTGGATGGCAAACTCTGTCAAAAGCCTAGTTCATGATTAAAAAAAAATTATATATATATATATATCTTTTGTCATTCAGTATTTATTATAGTGATAACATTTAACAATAAAATATAAGCTTTTAATGCTACATAAAATCAATGACAGTTGGAATATAGACAAGATGATCAATTGTATCCAGTGAAGTTAGCTCTCAGGTAGTATACGCCACGAGCACTGAAAAAAAACAATATTTTGAAATTAATGTCTAATTAAATAACATAAAATGTGATTTTTTTTTTTAAATAAGTATATAAGGCATTTTTAAATACGAAACATTTATAATATATAATGCTCATAAAAATTTACTAATAAAAAATCTAAAAAGTCGTTTAAAACACACGACTTTCACTTATCTCTGTCGTTAAAGTCAATTTGAGAACTTTTAAAGAAAGTAAGAATTTAACAAAATATATATTGAGTTTGTTTAAAGCTCTAAGTTTCCAATGGTATATTATACATCTATATTACTATCCTGAGAAATTATAGGTGGAATAATCACGAATCAGTCATTTTTTGAAATTGTTTAATTTTGCTCACGTTTCGGCTCAAGCTTGTGAGCCATCATCAGGACATTACTGAGCCATGTCGAAGCATAAACTGAGCTCAAAAGTTTTACAATATATAATTTCAATAATTTTCTAAATGATATAAAATACATCTATTAGTAGGTTTTAGCAACTCCGGGCCATAATAAGATTTTTTGTATTATTTTTCCTGTATTCTGGGACATCAAACGTAAAATGTAGGGAAGTTTTAGAATTTAGGAAATAATTTGATTTTTGACCACTGTGCAGTCGCCAATCGTGTCAAAAAATTAATTAGTTTTTATAATTTTTTCTGTAATCTGGGACCCCAAAGGTTAAATATGGACAAGTTTCAGAATATTGTCCACCTAAATCGGTCATATATTTCACTGTGCGGCGGGTAATAAGAAGCATGTTATGTATGTGGACATACCCAACGGCAAATTGTCGATCAACTTTAATTTGATCAATGAACTTTCGTTGTTCATTCCTACCTCGCCTTTGAAGGCTGGTTGGTTGGTTGTTATATTTTATTGGCACAAAACATCTCGGTCATCAGTGCCAGACACTCATTTTTAGAAACTAATTTAAGGTTAAATAATGAACAATTGTTTTACTAAAAAACTAATAATAACAAATAGTTGAAAACAATTAACTAATAAGAATAATCAAATAAGAATAAATAAGAATAATCACTAGTAAGAAAAAATGTAACAGCATTAGCAAAAGATAAACATATATCAGGTTAAATTACAAAAAAAATAAATAAATAAAATAAAATAAATAAATAAATAAAAATAAATAAATAATAAATAAATAAATAAATAAATAAAAATATATATATATATATATATATATATATATATATATATTTATAAATTTATATGTATATAGATAAATAAAGTTAAAAATTAATTAATTAATTTAGAAAATAAAATAATAATAATTTTAAACATAATAATAATAGTAAAATACAATTTTCAAATCTGCTTGTAAAAGTCCATTTTCGTAAGAAAGCACATCAATTCGTCAATTTTATTTATATCGTTCCCCAAAGCAACCGCGACATTGAGTGGTATTCCCCTTTGGTTCAATTTCCCTGTGTAGAAGGGACATTCCTCGAAAATATGAGTAACTGTCAGGGCTCCCCCACAATGCTGACATCTTGGGGGCAAATCCTTAGATATTAAGTGCCCATGGGTTAACCTTGTATGTCCGATTCTCAGGCGGGCCAGGACCACCTCCTCTCTGCGGTTGATGCGATTTGAGGTTTTCCAAGACTTTGGCTCACTCTTAATCACTTTCAGCTTGCTTGGATAGCTGTTTTTCCATGTTTCATCCCATTTTTTAAAAACATTTTCAATTAGAGGGCGCGCTAGTTCTGATGGTGTTAACAGTGCTTTACCACGACCAGGGAGAGTGAGAGCCTCTTTGCTGCCTTATCTGCCATTTCATTCCCATTATCCCATATGGCCCGGTATCCAGACATAATGAATTATTTTTCCGTCTTCAGCCATTGATTTGGTCAATTCCAGGATTCTTATAATTCCTGGATGACTGGAATACATATCGTCAAGAGCTTTTAGAGCGCTCAATGAATCTGAGGCTATGATGACATTTTCTATTGGGAGAGTTCTAGAATAATCTAAAGCCATTGCGATCGCATTCACTTCAGCACTATAGACAGAGCAAAATTGATGAAGCTTCGACTTGTAGGTGCAATCTGACGCAACAAAAGCTGAACCAGTGGATGAGTCCGACTTTGAACCATCTGTGAATATTAACTTGTGGCTAGGCAATGCGCTGATGATCTTCTCAAAGCGTTTTTTGAAATCTTTTGAATTGGAATTCTCTTTAGTAAAGTTTGTCAATTGAAGATATAGATGGGGTTTTTGAAATGTCCATGGTGGGGTCCTGTTTTCTATTGAATTTATATTAATTAATTTTAACTGGGCAACGGCGGATAACATTCTTTCTGCTAGTGGTAAGGTTGGTTTAGCCTTTAGTTGAAATTTTGTGGAGTATTTAGGTTTAAAGATGTATCTGTGGGTAGGATGGGTAGATTGTGTGAATAGTTTGGTGATGTAGTTGATAGCCACTTTATCGCGTCGGTAAGATAATGGTGGTAAGCCAGATTCTGCGCAAAGACTTTGTGAAGGGCTGGTCCTGAAAGCGCCAGTAGCAATGCGTATGCCTGCATGGTGTACTACATCTAGTTTAGTCAAAATGTCCTTTCTTGCCGAGCCAAAAACAAAACAGCCATACTCCATCTTTGTACATATTACTGACAGGTATATCTTGAGTAAGGTGTTGCGATCTGCACCCCAACTTGTTCCACTCAAGACTTTTAAAATATTTAGTTTTTTTAAACATTTTTCTTTTAAAGATTTTATATGAGTCTCCCAATTCAGGCGTCTATCAAATTCCAATCCTAAAAATCGACAGGTATTTACGTAGGGTAGCGGAACATTGTTAAGCATGAGATGTGGTAGGTCGGGGATATTTTTTCTTCTACTAAAATATAAACATTTTGTTTTATTTGCCGAAAAAGTTAGTCCTGAATTTTGAGACCACTCGTTTAGTCGATTTAATGACGTTTGTAGCTTCTCTTTTATACATATCAAAGATTTGGATCGGCAAAAGATTGCCAAATCATCCACAAAAAGCATCGGTTTGATACCACATGGTAAATTGGTGGCCAGATCACTGATTGCAAGAGTGAAAAGTGTTGTACTTAGAACACAACCTTGTGGGATACCATTTCTTTGTTCATGTGCCGTGGATAGCGAATTTCCTACTCGAACTTTGAAAAAGCGACGGCCAAGAAATTTATGGATGAAGTTCGGCATGTTACCACGGAATCCTAATGACATTAATTTTCTCAGAATGACCTTAGTATTGGTTTTGTCGAATGCTTTGTACATGTCAAAGAAAATAGCGATGGCCTTTGAAGGCTATACGGGGTTTTCACGGCCAGGGGGTAAGGGCAGAGGATTAATGTCGAGATTTCTGTATTCTAATTCTATTGAGTTATACCTTTCTAAAATACTCTATACTTTACCTGGAAGGTGTAGGATCCCCCATGTACACGACTGTTCCGTTGTCGCATCGCCCTGCTTCGAAGTTTGCATTTGAATCACACTCCACCGCGGGGTAAGCGTCTGGGCGGTAAATGCTTACCGTGAAGTACTGGTAAGAGCGATGGTGGCTGCATAGTGCTAAAACAAAGTCACATATTAATCATTATTTTTTTTTTTTTTTTTTGGCGTGAAAAGGCCTTAAATTCCACGCGAATTTCATGTTTTCGTCCTCATCTTCCTTCTTTTCCATACTTCCCTCCGACCACGCGTAATCCCTTTGTTGGCGTTCTTTGACCACGAAGACCTTTATATTGTTCAGTGACCTTCTGTAGGTCTCTCTATCCACACAGTCTGAATCCTTCAGTCCTACTGAATCCATGTCGACCCTGATCTGCTTGAAAAAACCCGTCGCGATCTTGCGCTGGTGGAATCGTCGGAAGATTTCCCGGTTTAACCTTTCAGGGCTCATCCTCATCATGTGCCCATAGAATTGAGCCTTCTTACCCTGATGTCGGTCTCCAGGCTTTTGTTGTCAACGTATATTTCTTTGTTGGACTTTAGTCTGTATCCTTCGGGTGTCTTGTTGGGCCCATAGATCTTCCTAAGTATTTTTCTTTCTACCTTCAGAAGTTCTTCTAAGCTAGGGAGGCAGGAGGTCTCTGTCCCATAGAGTATCACGGGTTTGATAACGGTGTTATAATGTCGGACTTTGGCTTTGATGGATAGGTTCTTTTTGTTGTAGAAGTTCTTGAGGTCGAAATACAAGCTCTCCAATTTCGCGACTTTTCCCTTAAAGCTTTCTCGGTCCGATCCGTTATTGCAGATGACTTCTCCCAGGTATCTGAATTCCGGGGTCACCTTCATCTTTCACATACGGTGTCGCCGCCTTTTTCTTGTATTTTGAATCTGTGGTCATTAGTTCTGTCTTTTTAATTTTTCATTAATTTTATTATATAGATAATTAATAAAAATTTATTAACCAACGTTTCGAAACATCGTTCAGGTCCTCATCAGGGATAAAAAAACCCGCAGGTGGTCCTAGGATTTTTTAATGGGAGTAAAAAATCCTTAGTTACGCCGTCCTTCGGAGGGGACGTTAAAAGGTGGTCCCGAGCCTGTGCGATGTCACGTACTCGTTAAAGATCCCTATCCTAATAAAACCTGGATAGGCAAAATTTAGGACTCCCACTGTAGCATCGTCCGATTAGCCATAGTAGCATAAAGTGACGTTAAATGAATAAACAAATAAACAGGAATAAAAAACAAACGTGCTTGATAGCAACATTAAAATTTAAAAGAACATCACATAAAATTAACACTCAAAAATGGGCTCCTTAACTTCCTTTTATTACCATTTATTTTTCTTCACAATTCATTACTCAACACATTATCTTACATTTCTAGCTTACTGCTATTCGTCCTCTTAGATGTTAATTGACTAACTGTTTCTATTATTTCTAGAAAATAATAGAAACAGAAATAATATAAACAGTTAGCCAATAAACATACATCTAAGAGGACGAATAGCAGTAAGCTAGGAATGTAAAATAATGTGTTGTGTGTTAAAAACTGTTTTTAAAAAAAGTCTTGATAAGGGGGAAAGAACCCCGAAACGTATTAAAACTATGTGTGGCGTCAACACATGGGGTTGCCATGGAGACGTAACCTTCACGTGTTTTGTGTTCTATCGGCGGTAAACAGATTATATTTTGATGGGCCTGTGGCCACAGGCCTGTCTTTTTTTCAGCAGATTTGGCGGGTAAAACAGAGACGTCAGCACCAGTATCAATGAGGAATTTTATTTTTGACTTTGGATCAACAATAAATAGGCGGTTTGGTGTGCCCCGAGCACATTCCGCCACTTGTGATCGGGGAGCTAGTTTGTTGAACTTGATTGAAGGTACTTGCAAGGCTGTTCACATTTCCTAGCCTTATCAGCGTATGTCCTGTGATAGTAACAAAATTCGGGTTTTTTCGGGACGTTGCGGGTTCTAGTTCGAGATCTTGTTTCTAAAACGGGTGTTTCCAACTTATCTATTCGTTTCGAGAGATCTTTGATTAGAGATTCAAGGTTCGAAACGGCATTAACTCCATACCTTTCGTTGGGTTGGTTAGGATTGACTTCTGTTATCCTATCTGCTATTAACCCTAAGTTAGGCAATGGCTCATTGCTAACAGCTAATACAGTCTGGCAAGAAACAGGTAGGCGTTGTAACCATAACGTTTTCAAAACCTCATCTGTTATTTTATTACCTGCCAGGTTTTTCATCGTTCTTAGTAATTGAGAAGGTTTGGAATCGCCTAACTCCATTTCATAAAAAAGTCTACGTAGTTTGAGTCCCTCGCTTTCTGAATAAATTGTTATAAGGTTATTTTTGATAGCATTGAACTTATCAGTCTCTGGTGGAGAACTGATAATGTCACTAACCTGTTCCATGATATCATTTTCGAGGTTAGCAATAACATAGGTGTACTTAGTTTGGTCCTGCGTTATGTTTGCTATTTGGAAATTGGCTTCTATCTGCTTGAACCATAAGTCAGGCCTATTACGCCAGAAAGGAGGCACTTTAACTGATAAACGGTTAACCTCTTGCATCTTAATGGTGTTACGAAAAAAAAAGTTGTCACTTACTTGAATTCGTTGATGTAAATGAATTTGATATTCGGGGTCACCAATATGTGGCGGTATCACCACATAAATAACATTGATAATGAATTATATCTTTATTACAACACACATTTAACATTTTTTTAAACACACAGGTA
Source organism: Piezodorus guildinii (assembly GCA_023052935.1). NCBI lineage: Eukaryota > Metazoa > Arthropoda > Insecta > Hemiptera > Pentatomidae > Piezodorus > Piezodorus guildinii. The sequence goes on along the minus strand of CM041298.1, from coordinate 5,313,438 downwards.
TTTTTTTGTAACACAAAACACGTGAAGGTTACGTCTCCATGGCAACCCCATGTGTTGACGCCACATATGTAATAAATTGTGAAGGAAAAATAAATGTGTAATAAAAAGAAGGAGTGCATTTTTAGATGTGAAATATTAAGTAAAACTTCCTTAAAAATTCTGGTGCGGGCAACACACGACTTTCACTTACCTCCATTTTTAAAATCAAGGAAAGAATTTTCAAATACAGTCAGAGATAAAAATACGTGAAACTATTAAAGAATTAATTAAATTGGATTTATGTAGAAACATGTGTTTTATTAAAAACCTGTTATATTATTATATAAAATAATCAGTTAGTATTATCGGCTTTTCATCACTCTCTTAACTTTCAAAAGCTTGTATATAAGATATTATTTTTTCTAAAATCATTAGCTTTCAAACGGTATATCATACAGGTATATTACTGTTCTTATGTCGAAAAACAAAAAATCTCATTAAAAAAATATTTTTTCTATTTTCTCCTTTAGTTGGGTATCAAATTCATTCAATTTATATATTTACCGGTTTTTCGTCAGTGGTAACAAGATAATATAGTTATTTTTATAGAATCAACAAATTTAAAGGTACTTTAGAGAAAGAAAATTTAAAATATCGGCATTTAAGCCCTGTCACACCATTTTAATCCGAATGAAACTTAAATTATATTAAAGCCCATTAAATTTTACGTTGTTTTATTTTAAGCTCATTTTGACAGACATACAAACTCTCCTCTTACATACTTATTAATCTCCTTCCGATATGCCATAAACTTTTAGAAAAATTAATTTGCAAAAGATTAAAAACAATTTTTATCATTGCTTAGAATATAACTCTAAAAAAAAAAAATGTATATAAATGTTTTTAATATCAGGCATTTATTAAATTTTGTAAGCATCCTTTCGTATAGTACCTATTGAAAATAGGTTGAATTAATGTATTTTACAAGAATAAACAATTCAAGATGTTTCAGGATATAAAAAAAAAAAAAAAAAAAAAAAAAAAAAAGAGGTCTGGGGTCCGATAGACTCCACCTCACCAATTTTGACCACAATTTTCACCTCACCAGTTGTTTGTTTGTTTGTGTAACGTAACTTTGTGCTACTATGGCTAATCGGACGATGCTACAGTGGGAGTCCTAAATTTTGCCTATCCAGGTTTTATTAGGATAGGGATCTCTAACGAGTGCCTGACATTGCACAGGCTTGGAACCACCTTTTAACGTCCCCTCCGAAGGACGGCATTACTAAGCATTTTTTACTCCCATTAAAAAATCACCTCACCAGTTAAAGCCCAGGAAGGATAGGCTTAGAAAGCTAGGTTATATTGAAGAAGTGAGTCTCAGTAGGCTGCTAAAATCAATGCTAAATAGTACACCAGAAGAAAAGAGACTAAGAGGTGGTACTTACTGTCGGAACTGGTTGAGCAGCCAGGCTGAGGCAGGGTTCCTCCATTGGGGTAGAAGTCGACGTGGCCGATGGCTTGGTAGTAGCCCAAGGTACCTGCGCTCGTGTGGATCACGTCCACGAACTGAGCGTCCGTCTTGTCCAATCTGGAACTTGCGGGTCTCACCAGTTCGTAGAATGGCAGTGCAGGGTCCAAGCCTCAGGGGTACATAAAATTAAATCAATATGGCTGAAGAGAGAGAAATGCTTTATTTTATTTAAATTAATTTTAACAACAAAGGCTTATTACTTCACTATATATATTTATTTTACTAGAACTATAATTATCGAATAATGAATTTACTGCCCTCAATATTCTCGATACATAACAGTACATACCCTTTATTCTTAAGAGATCTCGTAGCAGAATAAAATTCTGTTCTATTCTATTAATCCACTCTTACTCACCGGTTATCCTGCCGAGATTCCTGAATCCCGAATCCCTGACGAAGCTTCCAGTATTCCCTACAACTTGTCCTCCCAGGCTGTGCCCAATCAGATGCACTTTATCCTCGTCGGTGAGCTGGGCGCTGATGAGACGGATCACCATTCTCCCGGTGTAGTTACCCACTTCTTGGACCCTCAGTGTCGCCAAGACGTACTCGTTATCCGCGAAATAGCTCCAATCCACGGCGATCAAGTTGTAATCTGACGTATTCTGGTAGGCTGAAAGGAAGGAAGTTTAAGATTATTAATTATATAAATGACTAGAGGAACTGTGTCTCGACCTTTTATTTTTTTATTGGGTTGTGCCACATCAAATGTCCGTTTTCAAGGTAAAGGATTTTTATTAAAAATACGATATGAAAACAAGATAATTTTATTCGAAGTATTTACCTTCTTTTTCTACACACTTTTCACAACGTGACACCAACTTTTTTATCCCCGTACTGAAAAACTCTGAGCTTTGAAGTGAAACAAAATCTGAAAACGCACTTTTCACTTGATCATCATTTTCAAAAAGTTTTTTTTTGACGAAGTTGTCTGAATTCCTGAACAGGTGGTAATCTGTTGGAGACAAGTCGGGAGAATATGGTGGGTGCGGAAGAACTTCGTAGCCCAGTTCTTTCAATTTTTCCCCGGTATGTTTTGAAACATGGGGTCTTTCTGCCGCTCAGTGAGAGCTTTTTTACTTTCCCAATACACTTTAAATGTCTGGAAACGGTAGATGCACTTGCATTTAGTTGTGCTGAGAGTCCTTTAACTGTTTGGTAGGGGTTTCCTTCTACTGTATGTTTGAGGACATCGTTGTCTATTACGGACGGAGGTCTTCCTCGGGGCAAGTTTTCCAAGTCGATATCCCAATGTTCCAATGTTCATATTTGGAGGTATACTAAAAAGTGGGTAATTGATTGGGAAGCTAATGTTTATAATACAAAGGTAGAGGATTAGTAACTGTTTACTTTAAATATGTAAACATTCGGAAGAAAACAACAGAGACCTGCAAAATCCTTTATGTATTTCAGAAAATATAATAACGGACATTTCATGTGAAACAACCCAATATTTTATTTATACAGGCATTCCACAAAAATGGTGATTTTTGTCAAAGTAAAATATTTTTACGATAAACTCTAAATCGGTCAGAAAAAGATTTTTTAAACCTAATTGACTCATCGTTTTAATTTTACCCGTGCGAGGCCGACTAGGAAGCCGAAGCGGACACGCTAGTGAACAAGCAACGAAAAATTCAACCCATTTTACTGATTGTTTAGTATGGAGACGGTTCATCCTATGAGGATAATCATTATAAAGCATTTAATAAGCGGCTGTTACTAACAATATAATGCTTATGAACTACTTTAAAAACAAACTACCATAAAAACAAACTATCACTAAGCAACAAAATCATCATATACAACATGTTACTTAAACCTATATGGACGTACGGTACTCAGGTGTGGGGCTCATGCAAAAAATCACACTTGCAGAAAATTCAAATCTTTCAATCTAAATTCCTCCGCTTCATCACTCACTGTCCCTTCTACGTAACCAATAAATCATTACACAAAGACCTCAACATACCAATCGTGACGGATATCATTAAAAAAATATTACAAACATTTTCACGACTCACTCGTTGGACATCCAAACCTACTGGTACAAACATTACTGACTGATACACTACCACAAAACCCACTAAGGAGACTGAAACGCCTCTGGAGCAGAGACCTACTTCTTTAGCAGATCTTCCACGCCAAGTAGTGCCTTCACTGGGAGGTTTCTTCGCTCACGAATTCAGAAGAATCCTGAAGGAGGTTTTTCGTAATGGTTATCAATGTTACAATATATGCCAAAAAGCATTTGTATATTAATTGTCAAATAAATAAAAAAAATATTAACTATTTTACGAGGCATGAAATTAGCTTTAAAGTCAGTAGTAATAGAAATCCGTAGGGATAATATAATACTTACTGACATAATGTCAGTGCAAGGTTACATGGGTCAGAATTTCTGTGTACCGTGGCTTCCCACCCACCTGTGAATATCAGACTAGCGTCGTTTTTTTCGTATTATCGCCTAGTATTATGAGATCAAAAGGATAATCGTGGTCAAATGAGTCAGAATTTTGTTGTTTTGGTCCCTTTTTTAATGGCCGCTATTTTTTAACACGTTCACGAATATCTATGTTTTTCCGCTTGGGGCAGGGCGACATTGTCCCAAATTCCAACGTGTTTAATGCGACAGTTTTGACACGCACATATAACTTGATGGAGTATTATTAAAATATTTAAAAAAAATGGTTCTTACATTATTATTTATAATTAAAGATGATTCTTACATTATTATTATTATATATTATACTCTTATATCATATTATGGGAGTAAACATATGAAAAGAAATCACGCACAGCTAAATAAAATTCTTAAAGAAGGGTAATAAATTGAAATTAACCTTGATAATAATAAGATTCTGTGGCGGATGCTACACACGCTCGCTCACAGACAGCGCTAGCCTGCGGCCATATAGGTTACCGGCCAAATATAAGAAGACGCTATATCCAATAATATTGTATATTGTTACTATTTAATGTCATTGTAAATATTTATATCTATATAACTGTTTTATGAGAATAAATAAAGCACTCAAGGTAATTTGACCTAGGGCCAAGACCCTAGTCTGCTAACAAAGCTCTCACTGTCAATTATCGACATGGATGACTAACATCCCCAAGAGCTAGCTCAGTCTTCAGATCACCAAACTGTAGTCTATCTTAATGTAATATCCTTCATCTATCTTCTCTCCGCCTATCCTACGCTACTGTCGTGCTACTAACACGCAGGGTGAATTCTCTCCTAAACCAACACTACTGGTGTGCTACTACCACGCAGGGTGTAATCCATCCTTACCAGTCCCCTCTGCTAATTGTTAGGTGCGGGTACGCCCCCTACCTGGCAGAGTAACCTCACACCTGGTGCTGCGGCACGTGCAACTACCACGGCGAGCACCATCTCCATCTAACTCTCTCCCTTGCATGAATACGCAATTATCAAAGCCTTCTGATACCCTTTCTTGTCCATTATAACAATCATACCTCGACAAGTCCTTTGAGGGGGTATGTTAAAAGTTATAAAATATTTAATAAATAAACGCTTATGCTTGTTAATGCCTACAACATATAATGTTGAGAAAAAATAAAATAAACTTATTTTCTAAAAACAAGTGACTCACCTGTGATACACGTCACCCTAAGGGATTGTTCACCGTGAATCACCGGTGGTTCACTCCGCCCTACGGAACAGTCAAGTGTGAACCACCGGTTGGTCACCCTGGCGTGAACGTGGTAATCCAGCTATTTTGAATTGTCAGAGGTGTATTTTTTGCTTTACCATGATAGGTGTTTTGCAAAAAACACATTTTGGTAATGTGGGTTGCATTTTTCGTTGTGGGCTCATAGACTAACTAACTTAGTATTACCTCTTACGATGTCGACCACAGAGCTGCTATTTTCAGTTTGCATCCAACCATGAAGGATAAATTTAACATCGATACCTCTAATATACACAGAACTCAATCTCTCGTCAGTATCGTTGATAGCGATGCGAACTCCATTTGGATTATTCCTGAACATTAATTGCTAAATATTACAAAATATTCAACATTGCATAATAAAATAAATTTAACATAGAAGAGTTATATACTACAATATTGAGTTGTGGAGAAAATAATGCAGTATTTTAGGTTTTTCTTTTATCATCCTTCCGTTAGCTGAATTATTGATTGGAATAATTCATTCGTTAGACTGAAAAAATTACTATAGCTTAGTTGTGCCAAGACCAAAACATACCTGGACGACACACCAAACTTGTTATTCCATTGCTACTGTATACAACAATATTCCTCCAAATTTTCAATTTTCTCACACAAATCCTCCAAAGTATTCAAATTATTACTACAATGTTAAAATATGGGCGAAATCCCTCAGTGAAGAAAAAATTGCTGAATTATTGAATCCAAATTACTCATCGCTATAGACATGTCGTCAATGCCAGCCTGCGTCATTCATTCTGATATTTATCCTGTATACAAGTATATCTATTCCTTATTTTGTCAATTACTGTTTCTTACTGTGTACTATGTTATGTTTCTTTATAAATGCTTGTTATGTAATTCAATCTTGTATTTACTTGCCTTAATTTTATATCTTGTATATATGAATTTGTATTCCTTAGATCTTTTGGTTAAGTCAATTACTGTTTATTTCTGTGTACTGTTTTACTGTTTCTTATAACTGTTTTTTTGTATTAATCAGGTATTATATAATTCAATTTTGTATTTGCATGCCTTAATTTTATATCTTGTATATATGTATATGTATTCCTTATAGCTTTTAAGCTGAGCACACCTTAACATCCTTTTGTTAATTATTTATTTTATTTCATAACCATTCACATCATTAAGGTGTGCTCATTTAAGTGTTAATATTAAGAAAAATTTCCAGAAAAATTAAAAAAGAAAAGAAACTAAATTTAAATATGGAAATTAGCACCAACCATATATATGAGCAATAATTCATCAAATTTGAAGAAAAAAATAGATGAACTTTTAGATAAGCACATAATATCTTGAGAATGGGGAAACAACCCCGAAACGTTGATAGATGATGTGAATGGTTATGAAATAAAATAAATAATTGACAAAAGGAAGTTAAGGTGTTCTCATTTAAGTGTTAATATTAAGAAAAACTTCCAGAAAAATTAAAAAAGAAAAGAAGATAAATAATTTCGTCAAAACTGTGTTCCTCACTCCTAAAAAGAAACCTTAATCAGATTTAAAGATACAATAACTAATGGGATGATATGATTAATCTTTTGGAATGTACAAAATTTTCTTCTTTCAAAGTACATTCATTTATACTTTGAAAGAAGAAAATTCGGCAGTTAAGCCCAGTCGGACTATTCAATAAGGATTAAACATACATGAAAATCGTAAAAAGTTACAAATGCATGGTATAAAGTGCCTCATCTGGTTAGCTGATTTTGATGAAAAAGTTGCTGTAACATCTGGACCGTATAGATGTCTTAAATATGAAATTTCAGTTTCGTACGACTTTTCGTTTTTATACTAGGCTTACCAAACACATGCACAGACTTTTTTGCGGGACTTGGTCATTTGAACTAAGAGAAACCTAAAACGTGTATTTCCTTTGTGATAGAAAAAAAGTAGAAAATACGTTTCATTTCCTCGTCACATGCCCCATTTTATCTGAAATTAGAATAAGGTGTTTCGGAAAGAATTATTCAAAAAACCGATGAAGTAATAAACTATCTTAATGGACAGAACTCGATGGCTGTGTATAAATATTGTAAAATATCATGGTCCTACAGATATAAACTTATAAAAGAATTTAACTATATTTAAAAATTGTAATATATTTATATATATGTGTAATTGTTTATTATTATTGTTTTGTTGTTTTGAGCCTGATAATGAAATAGTTGAATTAGTGAGTAAGATTTCTTTACTGTTATTGTGTATTGTATTGTATATGTATATATAGTTACTGTTGTATAAATTGTAAAATTGGCCAGGTCGGCTCCGGACTAGACCGTCTAAAAGACCATAGTTCTATTAATGTTTTTTTAAATGTTATATTTTTGTTGTGATATCCTGAAATAAAAAAATAAAAAAACAGTCATCTATCTATCTAAAACGTGTATTTCCTTAAAAAAATAGAATTCGAAAATATTTACCATTGCAATAATTTTCCTTACTATATATTTCATTTATAGGTAATTGAAAGTAAAAAAGCGGTACCTATAATTTTGTTTTTCTTTTAAAACCACAATGCTGCATTTTTTCTGGACAACACAAAATTACCTAACAATTTTCATATTCAAGGTATTAAATATTATATAATTTATAATTTATTTATATACAATAAACTTAAAAGTATAATTATAAAATATAAGTAATTATTGGGTTGTAAAATAAATTAGTAGCGTTTTTTACGGGTGATTTCTACCGCTCTTATTGTTGGTCAGCGAGTCCATCGGACTTAGCCAGGAGGAGCTTCCGAGGAAATTCCACCGACCATCCCCACATCCGCCACCCGTGGGACGCTCCCCATACGCGGTAATGAGATCCGCGCGAGGTTTATTATTCGAGGTTTATTACGCGAGGTTATTTAGGTTCAATGATAACAAGAAAAAATGAAATCCAGGAAGAAATAAAGTCCCGGTTAAAGGTGGGAAATGCGTGTTATTATTCAGTTGCTAAATTACTTAGCTCGCGGCTTCTGTCTAAAAACTTAAAGGTTAGAATTTATAAAACTATTATTCTTCCGACGGTTCTTTACGGATGTGAAACGTGGCCACTTACTTTGAAGGATGTTGTTTGAACCCTGTGAATATAATTGAGTTGATAGCATAGCGAAGACTCAAATGGGCGCGTAAAGTTGTTGGGCTCGGTGAGGAACGGATTCCGAGAAAGTTGGTATTCGCTGAACCGACTGTCAGGCGTCCGAAAGGTAGGCCGAAGCGTCGATGGGAGGATTGCATTAAGGCTGATCTCGGGGGCTTGGGCTTGACCGGTGAACATTGGACGAGTATGTGCAGGCGGAGTTTGGTGGTATCGGCATCGAACCCCCGGGTTCGGTAAGCCTATTATTATTATTTTTATTCAATCTATCACATGCTGCCATCTTTCAGGCAATTTGGTCATGATCAGAATTTGAAGGACTTCGTTTCTTTCAAGTCAAAATTTCCGGTTCTGAACCGAGCAAACTACTTACGGACGGTGCTTTTTCTTCAGACATCATCGTCATGCACTCTGCCAATTTTGTTCACTTTCTGTGCAGAGGATTTTCCTTTTCGGAAATAAAAAATCATTAAACGGTAATAATGATTTTTTCCTTTTCATTTTGATCAAGCATGATATAAGGAATCTCGTTTGAAACTGATGCATAAAAAGCACCTTGACTAATCTTTTTTTTTTAGAATATGTAAACATTATTCACCATGCTAAAAGGAATTAGTCCGGGTGGCGGTCGGTGAATGAAACAATTGAGTAGTTTCAACAGTTTATTTTTTTCTAACGTTTCAACCCCCATTGTGGGTCATCATCTGGGCTAAAAAGATAGAGTTGTCTTAATATATTTACTATAATTATTAAAACGTTGGTTGGGAGGTAGTCAGTTTTACTACATATAGTTTATACATTATTATTCTTACTATAGTATTATATAGGTTTTTATTTTAACAATCTTGTTAAAATATTTTCTAGTACCATTATGATGTTATTACTACTATATGTTTAATCTGATTACTTTGTTTATGTTAGTATTACAATTTTACTCATTATTGTCAGAACCCGTCTAAAAATTCGGTACGTATTTTCCATTTTCCCAACCTTTCGTACGCACTTTCCTATCTTCCTGACTATATTCCATTCCACCAAATTGTACCTAGTTTCCATTCGCCTACAACACGGTACGTTTCTCTACTGTACTCCATTTTTCAATGTTTTTTATTTCATGTATTTTTTTCTTATATATTTTTTCATTATCTTTAGTCATTATCTGTTCTATATAGCTCTCATTAGTATACTGTGGCGGATGCTATACACGCCCGCTCACAGATAGCGCTAGCGGCGTCCACATACCTTACCGGCCAAATATAAGAAGACGCTATATCCTATAAAATTGTATATTGTTACCAGTTAATGTCATTGTAAATATTTATACCTATATAACTGTTTTATGAGAATAAGCTCTCACTGTCAATTATCGACATGGATGACTAACATCCCCAAGAGCTTAGCTCTTCAGATCACCAACTTGGCAACTTCCTAGGTCAGATTAACTCTGCCTTTGTAACGTAATGTGGTCTATCTTTATTTCACTTCCTTCTTTTAACTTCCCTCCTTCTAACCTTCGCTACTGTCGTGCTACTACCAAGCAGGGTGAATTATCTCCTAACCCACACTACTGGCGTGCTTCTACCACACAGAGTGTAATCCGGTCCTACCCAGTCCTCCCTTCTAATTCATTACAAGTCTTCTTCATTAAGCTCTCTTCTTTGCATGAATACGCTATTGTCGCCTCTGATACTTGTCCATTATAACAACCATACCTCGACAATACCTTTGTCATTGTAATTTACTTAATAGATTTCTTTACACATCTAGTTCCTTTTATGTTATAATATTGACATTCTCTAGCTCAATAGTTTTTAAAATAGTATATTGAATTTCATGTTGAATGTGTCTTTTTAGCTCTGATGATGAAAAACAAAGTGGGTCGAAACGTTGGCAAAAAATAAACTGTTGAAACTACTCAATTCTTTCAATCACCGACCGCCACCCGGACTAATTCCTTGTAGCGATTCTCTACGGTCAACTAATTATATCCACTTTTATCCACTATGAGTTATAAACACAGAAAGGATTAAATTGATTTATTGAAAAAAGGCTACGAATTTATTTTACAACTCAATATAAGCTTACCTGTTGAACAATCTGAATTTTACTACTTCATAATCCGTTTCAAGTGTAGAATTACTGGCTCTAGCTAGAATAAGATAATTTCTATTATAAATTTACAATATTTTACAAAAATTGTTTATTTAATGTTAATAATAATAAATATAATAATAATAATATTTATTTGTTTTCGGGGTAATCCCCATACAAAAGGAGTTGGTCAGTATAGATCATATGTTAAAAATACAAAAATAAAAATAAAACCATTGGAGATTATTTAAAGGCATTGTGAATATACAATAAACAAGTAAAGCGTATTTTTTTAAATCAAATACAAAAATGAAAAACAAAACAAAAAAAATACACATACAAAACAAAAAAAAAAAAAAAAGAGCAATTTAGGAATTTAAAGTTATCCTTAGTGAAAATATAAATGTTTCAAATTTATAATGTTGTGTAAATTATTCTAAACAATTAAAATTAAGTAAACAATTTTGTTAAAACAAGTAAAAGAAAAAACAAATAAACACAAGTTATCTCACTTCACATTTTAATAAAAATTTAATAAGGCATTAACCGGAAAATCTATATCATGAACCTTATGCATTTATTATAAACGATCTAATTTTTAAATTACCCACTGTGTAGTGAAAAATGTCATTTAGTTTCTGCACAGTATCAATTGTTAGTAGATTTCCTAAAATTGAATTATTGTTCTCATTAATATATTTATATATATAGTGCTTCCTAAGATCTTTATACGTTGGACATTCTATCAAAGGATGATATAGATTTTCCGGCTTTTGTAAATTACACACAGTGCAGTTTTCATCCCCCTCCAGTTTATAGGATTTCCCCTCACTGTACACTACCTGTCTTGTCAAGTTGGCTACCCTAAGCTGGCTCACTATTCGGTGCTTCTTGATTGGTGTTCTGAAATTTAGGTATTCTTCACCTTGGAGAAAGCTGCTTATGTTTCTGAATTCTGGGTTATATTTTGTGTTAAGCGCTGAGTTAATATCTATACTTAGGCAATGATTTTTAAATCTATTGGTTATGTTTTTGAGATGCCGTCGGGCTTCTTCTGGTTTTAGATTATCTTCTTCTAAAATCATCGATAAGTCTACTATTGATAATTTTGTTCTTAATTGTGAGTACCAATTGCATATATTTTTGTTGCCTTCGAGTTCTCTTAATCGGTCAAAACATATTCTAGTCGGCCTCTCATCTGGCATTTTTAATAGAGCAATCCACCATCTGAACATTCTTTTGACTACTATTTCTAATCTTGAGATTGATAATAATAATAGTTATCAGGTAATGTTCTACAAAGAGTTTCTTATGGTAATTTTATCGTAAAATGGATGATATAAATGATAAAACCGAAATCTTATTAAATCGCTCTGGGTCCAATCTTTTATACCATATATAAAGCTGATGTTCCAATACATCCAATACATCGGTCACAATCCGTAGTGTCCAGGGTGCTTAATAGGCACCGTCAAACTGGAGGGTATACAAGGAGAGTCGGACAAGGCCGTCCGAGGTCCACTTCCCACTGTGACGAGAGATTTTTGCAACTGCATGCTCTTCGGGATCGCCGATCAACTGGTAACAGTCTGCGTGGTCTCCTCCAGAGGTTCAGGAATGTGCCAATTTCAGAGCGAACCGTGAGAAGACGACTCAACGATTATGGGTTGACCTCCCATCCTTCAGCGATGAGTCAAGATTCTTTCTGGACGGAAAACGGTATGGAGAAAGCGGGGAGAGAGGTATGCTCCATGGACTTTTTCTCCAAGGGTTGCGTTTAGTGGTGGTTAAGTGATGGTGTGGGGTGGGGGGCATAAATTTTAACTCCTGTACAGAGTTGGTTCTTGTGAACCGTGGCTCTATAACTGCTGACAGGTACATTAGGGAGGTGCTTGAGGCACATGTAATACCTTTCGCCAGAAATATCGCAGGTAACTTTATTTTTATGCACGATAATGCCCGACCTCACGTTGCTCGATCAGTGCAAAATTTTCTCAGACAAGAAGAAATTGACGTTATGGTTTGGCCACCCAGAAGTCCAGATATGAACCCAACAGAGCATGTATGGGACATGCTTGGAAGACGTGTCCGCGCCCGAGAGCCACAAAATTTGGCAGATTCGAGGGAAATGTTAGTGGAAGAGTGGAACAACATCCCAGAACAACATGTAAGAGCTCTGGTCGCTGAAATGGGCAGGAGAATGTAAGCAATTATCAGAGCTATGGGTGGGAATACCAATTATTGATCGTTTTCCTCGAATTCTTCCTTTTTATTCAGTTTTGTTATTTCATTTCATTTCAAAGATTTACTTTTTCATTTTGAGAATGTAGGACATTTTTATTTTTTGATTTGTTTTCCTATTAAAAATTTCTAGAAAAGAATTTTTTATTACCCTTATAATAAAGTGTGACTTCCAAAGAAAAAAGAATATTTTCAAAAATACCCTATACAGTTCAGTAATTTCAAAATATTGAAGTGATCCTTTAATTTTGTCCGGCAGTGTATTTATTCTTTGATCAGTTCGCGACTGTTGATAATTTAAGTTTTCTACTGTTCTTAGTTTTCAGTCAATAAATAAACAAGTTTTGGAATGTTCTTTTAAAGTTTATTATATAGACATATGTCTATGTAAGACATTGCCCATATGGTCATATTGCCCAAATGTCCCGAATAACAATAAGTACCCTCAAATTTTTCCATCACTCCCGCCATCTTCTTCCACTGTCTACCGGAAACTGCTCGTATCCTCATTTATTTTCCCCCACTTTGACTATTGCTGTATGGTATATGGTGGCCTCTCGGCTGTGCTCGAGGACATGCTAAAGCGAATTATGAACATATTTTTAAGATTTGTCCTTGGTACACCGAAGAAGGTCTCATGTGAATCAAAGTTACTCCTTCCTTCTATCCGCAGACAATATTTCCTAGGATCATATCTTTACCAAACAATCAACTCCCAGCTACCTCCTATATCCACAGACTTCTGCAATTCAAATCGTCCGTCCACTCTCTCCAAACATGATCGCGCCATTACGACCTTTCTATTTCTACCCTTAGAACAACAACTTTATAAATACAAGTGTGTTAATAAAAACCGGTAAAGAAATAGGACTCGAATTAAATACCGATAAGACGAAAGATATGATTAGTAGCAGAAACGGTGGCGATCTTGGTGATATTGATGTATCAGGACATACTTTTGAACACGTAGAGAAATTCAAGTATTTAGGTTCAATTATAACTAGAAAAAATGAAATCCAGGAAGAAATAAAGTCCCGGTTAAAGGTGGGAAATGCGTGTTATTATTCAGTTGCTATGTTACTTAGTTCACGGCTTATATCTAAAAACTTAAAGGTTAGAATTTATAAAACTATTATTCTTCCAACGGTTCTTTACGGATGTGAAACGTGGCCGCTTACTTTGAAGGATGAACAACGGCTTAAGGTTTTCGAAAATAAGGTATTGCGTAAAATATTTGGTCCAAAGTGAGATGAGGCCACTGGAGAGTTTAGAAGGTTGCAAAACGCGGAATTGCGGAACTTACATGATGTAAATATTATTGAGTTGATTGCATCGCGGAGACTCAAATGGGCGAGTAAAGTTGTTGGGCTCGAAAACGAGCGGATTCCGAGAAAGTTGGGATTTGCTGATTCGACTGGTAGGCGTCCAAAAGGTAGGCCGAAGCGTAGGTGGGAGGATTGCGTTAAGGCTGATCTCGGGAGCTTGGGCTTGAATGGTGAACATTGGACGAGTCTGTGTAGGCGGAATTTGGTGGTATCGGCATCGAACCTTCGGGTTTGCTAAGCCTATTATTATTAACTATTAACTATAAGAACAACACCTTTTGATCATTCCTTTGTTGTCCGCTCCACTACGCTCTGGAATTCCTTACCTACTCATATCCGCCATGCTTCTTCCCTACCATCATTCAAGTCCCAGCTATTCCAGTACCTACTGTCATCCCAATCAGACGCTCAATAAGATATTTCAAATCAAATATCAAATCAAAAAGAAAATTTGTTATTTATTGTTCATATTTTTATATTGATCAATTATGAATAGTTTCAATGTTTAGTTTTGTTTAACACATCAGAAGTTATTATCCATTTATTTTACTCTTTTGTTTTATTATATCCTTTCTTTTCTTTTTGTATCATTGTGATAAGAATTAATTATATTCCTTTGGTCTTGTAACCAGGCACATTATATATATCTTAATTGTACATATGAATTGTTCTTAAGAGACCTTGTCCCAGAATAGATATCTGTTTCTATTCTATTATATTCTAAGACACTATTTTATCTAAAATTGCTTGATTATGAGAACAATAAATTCTCGAAGCGTGGTTTAAATAACATTGTTTATAAAAACTTAAATGAGCACACATTGACTCCCTTTTGTCACTCAATTACTTTATTTCATAAGCTTTCATATCTGTCAACGTTTCGGGGTTGTTTCCCCATTTTCAAGACTGAAATAGTTTTTTTTAAACCTTCAATAGTGAATAAAATTACATTATTTAAATATTTGTCTTTGAAAAATTATCATCAGCAATTTGCCATAATTAATTTAAAACTCACTAATATTAATTACCATTTTTTTTTATACAAATGCTTTTTCACATATAACCTATCACTTTATTTCATAGTACACTGCTATTTGTCCTCATGGGTGTTCATTAAAAAAGAAAAGAAACATTGTTTATTTATTGACTAAAACCTAAGATCAGTAGAAAAATACATTTATATATATAATATATATATATATATATATATATATATATATATATAAAATTAATAATATTAAAGTAAAAAAATAAAATAAAAAGAACAAATAGGGAAGAAAAGATAAGTTTATTCTATATATAAGCTTCTTGATAGAAGTTATAATATATGATACGTCTCGATAAAGGTTTCTAAGTATATGATTTCCTTTTTCAGGCATTTAAAAACACACACATATATATATATATATATATATATATATATATATATATATATATATAAATTTATAAATAATTATTATCTAGAGACAATATCATTTACTAAAAAGCTTATCTTGTTTGTTCATCCATTTAAAGTAACTTTATGCTAATGTGGCTAATCGGACAATGACGTCGAATCCAAGTTTAATTATTACAATTACGATCTTATTACAATTATTAAATTAATTAAAAAGTATAATTTATTTTTTATTATCATCGCCCTTTTACCTTGTTCTTAATATTGTTATGAGAACGTAAACATTTGATCTTAACCTTGAATATAAAACATTTTAGTTACAGTTTATAACTAATTGTTTTTATATTCAAATAATATAAAATTCTTCATAACATATCCCTTCTGTGGCTAATCGGGCGATGGTACAGTGAGAGTCCTAAAATTTTCGTATCCAGGTTTAATTAGGATAGGGATCTTTAACGAGTACCTGACATCGCACAAGGTCGGGAACACTATTTTACGTCCCCTCCGAAGGATGGCATAACCAAACATGTTTAATCTCTTTTAAAAATCCTATGCCTCTCTACCGGATATGAACCAGCAACCTGGGGCATTGAATGCTGTTTTTCTAGCCTCTGCACTATAGTGGACTCCCAAAAGAATATTTTTAAACAATAATGATCAATAATAAAATTTGATCGGACAAATATGATAGATTAGAGTTTAACTGATCTAATGATTTTTAGCTCGAATTTAGGCCATTAATATTTTGTAACTTCTTTTTTATTCGTTCATTTCATTTTGGTTTATTATTCTCCATAATGAATCTTTGTTATCGAGCAACAAAAAACATTATTATTATTTTTTTTTCAGTGGCGCGACAGGCCGTGCAGGCTCAGGACCTCGCGGTATAATCTCCTGGAAGATCACACTCGCGTTTCTCGATGCAATTTGTAAGTTAGAGTCATCACTCCCTACGCCTAATTTTGTGAGTGGCAACCATTTGGCTGACGGGTCTCACATACCTGGGGGGGAGGCTGCGAGTGAATCCCCATTTAATTACATCTTTATAAAAGCCCCGTCGGGACTGGGATTCGAACTCGCAACTTGTAGCATGAGAGATTAGCGAGCTAGCCACTCAGCCAAGGGCTCGCAAAAAAAAAAAAAAAAAAAAAAAAAAAAAATATATATATATATATATATATATATATATATATATACCCTCCTGAAATTTGAGAGACTTTTCAAGATACGTAGAATACGAATAACGAATAAAATAAAAAAAAAAATATATATATAATATTAAATAAAATATAATATTAAAAAAACGTTTAGCCACCATACACGACTTTTCTCCGAAACTACTGGACCATTTTTTTTTTTAATTTGCTATAAATTTCCAGGGGATCCAATAATGATCTTAACACCTAGGCTTTGGTATTAGCCAATTAGTTTTTAAAAGTCTAGTATATTCGTATAGTACAAATGCTCTTGGTTTATAATTTTCAATAATGAACCTTTGTAACCGACCAAAACATAAAATAATAATAACTCCCTCTCAAAATGTGAGGGCTTACGTTCCAAGATACGTAGGACCCGGATAACGAATTTTAAAAAATCCGTTTGACCACAGTGATAAACACGAGTTTAGTTCTACCCTTCTTATTTGAAAAGTATAAACCATTACCGGATCGGATTCAGAAAGATTATATGAAAGCTTCGGTTCACTATGGCGTCACATAAAGATCTGAAGTACCACCGAAGAAGAGCAAACCCACCCCTTACAAAATCACAGTGCCACCTGTCGGACCTTGATCCTAGAAGGTCGTTTTGCTAGCCACTACACCACTGGTGACCCTTTTCACTATTTTGTTATAATCTTTCTAAATTATATAAAATACATTTCTTAGCAGATTATAGCAACTCCGAACCATAATTAGATTTTTTGTATTACTTTTTCCGTATTATGGACTTCAAACGTAAAATATAGGGAAGTTTAAGATTTTAGCAAATAAATTCGTTGTTTGACCACTGAACGCTCGCCAATCGTGTCAAAAATTAATTATTTTTTACATTTTTTTTACAAGTTTCAGAATTTTGTCCACCTAAATCGATCATATGGTGAGCCCTGCTGAGTGGCTAGCACGCTATTCTCTCATGCTAGAGGTTGTGAGTTCGAATCCCAGTCCCGGCGGGGCTTTTATAAGGTTGTAATTAAATGGGGATTCACTCACAGCCTCTCACCCGGGTATGTGAGACCCGTCAGCCAAATGGTGGCCACTCACAAAATTAGTCGTAGGGAGTGATGACCCTACACTAAAAATTGCATCGTGAAACGTGAGTGTAATCTCTCAGGATATTACACCGCGAGGCCCAGAGCTTACACAGTCTGTCGCGCCACTGGAAGGAAGAATTCGATCATATTGTCCACTTTGCGGCGTGAACTTGTTATAATGCATATTCTCAACATCAGCAGAAAAAAAAATCCTCACATAATGTAGTGTGAAAAATTACTTAAAAATCAAAATTACTTTTGTTTCAGGTATACCAAATTATAATTTAAATGATCAATAACAATTAAAAACTGCCTACCTAAAAGACCAGAAGCGCAATGCAGAAAGCCCAAGGCTGACACAACGAGAATAATTTTAACCATCTTCACCTCAGTGTTTACAAGTGTGGAATGACATTAGAAAGGTGGGAACATGGTTTATTTTTATACATGTCATGAAATCTAAAATTCAAATCGACTTTAATTTTCTTGACATTATCACTGCTGATGAATTGTTACCACTTATCACAAAAGTAACAAACTACTACATGAATAACTAAGCATTATTCTTATTCATTTCGCTTCAATTTATGCTACTGTTGCTAATTAGACGATGCCACGGTGGGATTTTAAATGTTTCCAATCCGGATTATACTTAGGATAGATTTTTTTAACGAGTACCCAAAAAAATTCTGAGAAAAACCTTTATGCTAACCGGTCTTATCATCTCATTGGACAATTGAGACGTTGATTTCCAAAAGGTACTAAAGGACATTTTTTACGATATTGATTTTTTTACATATTTGTATTCTCATCATTTAGTTTTATCTAAATATTCTATTTGATGTTATCTCATGAATTCTCAAGTCCTTAAAAAACGCGGTTTAGAAATGCGGCCATTTTCTAAAAGTACTAATTACGCATTTATTTTCGCTCCAAATCATCCAAAAAAAATTAATTTCATAACTTTAATATGATGTTATTATTATAGTAAAAAAATAATTCTAAATTTTAAGGCAAAAAGACCCAAATTAGCTAGTTTAATAATATAGTAACGAGAGATTTTGGCGCTTTCTGTAAAATTTCCTAGAATGGATATAGTACCTTTTGGAAATCAACGTCTCAATTGTTACTTCTTTGAACAGTACGAATCTCTCTATATACTGAGCCCAAGACGTTCATGGGTAGAAGTATAGGCTTTTTATTGGGTTGTTTCACATGAAATGTCCGTTTTTATAGTTTCTGAAATACATAAAGGATTTTGCAGGTCTCTGTTGTTTTCTTCCGAATGTTTACATATTTAAAGTAAACAGTTACTAATCCTCTACCTTTGTATTATAAACATTAGCTTCCCAATCAATTACCCACTCTTTAGTATATCTCCAAATATGAACATGAAACACGCGATTTTCGAGTAATATTTTTGTACGAGTTTAAACTCGGCCATTCAGCAGCTGAGTCCGCTAGAAATATTTGCAAGGCGTTTGGGGAAGGGAGTGTTAATGAAAGGACTATTCGCCGTTGGTTTGCTAAGTTTTCAGCTGGGGATACCGACTTGGAAAACTTGCCCCGAGGAAGACCTCAGTCCGTAATAGACAACGATGTCCTCAAACATACAGTAGAAGGAAACTCCTACCAAACAGTTAAAGGACTCTCAGCACAACTAAATGCAAGTGCATCTACCGTTTCCAGACATTTAAAGTGTATTGGGAAAGTAAATAGCTCGATACATGGGCACCTCATGATCTCACTGAGCGGCAGCAAGACCCCATGTTTCAAAACATACCGTGCAAAAATTGAAAGAACTGGACTACGAATTTCTTCCGCACCCACCATATTCTCCCGACTTGTCCCTAACAGATTACCATCTGTTCAGGAATTTAGACAACTTCGTCAAAGGAAAACCTTTTTGAAAATGACGATCAGGTGAAAAGTGCGTTTTCAGATTTTGTTTCACTTCAAAGCTCAGAGTTCTTCAGTTCGGGGATAAAAAAGTTGTTGTCGGCGAATAAAATTATCTAGTTTTCATATTGTATTTTTAATAAAAATCGTTTACCTGAAAACGGACATTTCATGGGACACAACCCAATATTTTCGCTTCTCTATATAGGAAAGTATTGCGATCGTGAAAATTTTCGATTTCGAGTTTTCAACGGTTATATGTTTTAGGGTCTCATGAGTCCAAATGATAAATTCTCGCAAAAAAGTCTGTAATCATGCTAGCAGTAACTCTAGCTGGAAAACGATAAATTGTATAAAACTGAAATTTCATATTCAAGACAACTATACACCCCAGATGTTACAGCAACGTTTTCATTAAAATCGGCGAACTAGAAAAAACACTTCATACTATGTATTTTGCACATTTTTACGATTTTTACAAATTCACAAACGATTTTGATTAAACTTAAAATATGTATATAAAATTGAATGTGCTTTAATATGATGTAGATTTCATTCTGATTGAAATAGTCTGGCAGAGCTTAAATGCCGACATTTTAAATTTTCTTTGTCTAGGTTACCTTTAATTTACTAGAAAAATAACTTGCATATTTAGCTGTTAATTACCAATCCTGTTAGCATTGGTAATTAACAGCTAAATATGAAAGGTGAGCAAATTTGATAAACAACTAAAGGAGAAAAGCGCAGACATATTTTTAAAATGCAATTTTTCGTTTTTAAAAATAAGAACAGTAATATAAATGTAAAATATACCGTTGGAAAGTTAAAAATTTTAGAAAAATATTATCTTACACAGAAGCTTGTAAACGTTAATAAATAGTGATGAAAAGCCGATAAAACTAACTGCTTATTTTAGATAATAAAATCATTTTTTTTTTTTTTTTTTTTAGAAATAATATTGCTTTATTGAGAAGTAATACAATCTGCCACTATCTTGGGCAATAAGTATTACAGATAAAAGAAGTCATTCAAGATAAAATAAGTCATTCAAGATAAAATAAGTCATTCAAGATAAAATAAGTCATTCAAGATAAAAGAAGTCATTCAAGATAAAATAAGTCATTCAAGATAAAATAAGTCATTCAAGATAAAAGAAGTCATTCAAGATAATAATATAATAGAATTTTTAATCAAACACATGTTTCTATAGAAATTTAATTTAATTAATTCTTTAATGGTTTCACAAATGTTTGTTTGTTTTATTTAACGTCACTTTATGCTATGGCTAATCGGACGATGCTACAGTGGGAGTCCTAAATTTTGCCCATCCAGGTTTTATTAGGATAGGGATCTTTAACGAGTACTTGACATAGCACAGGCTCGGGACCACCTTTAAACGTCTCCTCCGAAGGACGGCATTACTAAGGATTTTTTACTCCCATTAAAAAATCCTAATACCACCTCCGGGTGGTTTCACAAATTTTTATCTCTAACTTAATTTGAAAATTCTTTAATCTTACAATATATATTTTTTTAAACTAGTTTTTAAAACTGTTTGTCACGGGTTGGCCCTAGGATTTCTTAATGGGAGTAAAAAATCCTTGGTTATGCCGCTCTTCGGAGGGGACGTTAAAAGATCCATATCCTAATAAAACCTGGATATGCAACATTTAGTACGCCCACTGTAGTATTGTCCGATTAGCCATAGTAGCATAAAGTGACGTTAAAAAATAGAAAAATAAACCAAAAAAAAAAAAAAAAAAAAACTGTTGAAAATTAAAATTTAGGTCGTGACATTGACAAAATGGAAATTTTTTTTTTTATTAATCATAAACCCAGTAACTAACCAGTAATTGGGACGTTGATTTCCAAAAGGAGGCTCTCCAGTCATCGTTAGTGGATTGGAAAGAGGAACTCAAGTTAAGAGGGCTGCATATAGACCCAACTAAAAGTAAAGTGATGATTGTTGGAAGCGAAAATGCAGAGCCTGTGATTTTATGTAATGGAGAACCCCTAGAATCAACGAATAATTATACGTGCCTCGGAGCCATTATAAGGAGTGATGGTAAAATAGATCAAGAAATCCTAAATCGAATGACGAAGGCCAATTGACTATACTACCAGGTCTGAAAAACAATATTAGGCAAGCTGGAAGTTAGTAGGGAGGCCGAAATGAGTTTATTTAAATCTGTGTTTCTCCCAGTGCTCCTGTACGGAGTAGGGATGGCATAATCGAATGACGATTATCGGATCATTCGAATTAATCGATTATCGGATTAATCGGTTTGGAGAAACGAATGATCATTCGAACTGAATTGTTTAACGATAATCGAGGGATTATAAGAACGAACGACTTTTTTTTTTTTTTGCTCATCACATAAATTATATGCATATTTCCATCAAGGCTTAGCCAGCTCAGCCATCATAGGGACGAGAATTGTGGCATATGATCTCTCAGAATCCATATTAATCATTCGGTCATTCGATTATTTAAATCATCGAAGTCCGATCATCCGGTTATGACAATCATTCGATTATGCCCACCCCTAGTACGGAGCTGAAAGCTGGACAACACTCAGCAAGCATCTGAGTAAGATCACATCTGCTGAAATGAGATTCCTCAGAAGAATAGTAGGAAAGACAAGAAGGGATTGCATCAGGAATGAGAGAGTACGTGATGATTTGGGTGTCAGTTCAGTCTGTGACGTGCTGGAACAAAGACAACTTAAATGGTATGGGCATCTCTGTAGAATGGACGACACCCGAAAAGCCAGGTGGTACTTGGAAGCCAGACCGGAAGGCAGACGACCTCGTGGTAGACCCAGATCTATGTATAATGACTACATTGGAAAACTTGGAGCAGCGAGAAGACGTACCATCTCGGAGATGAGAAGACTTGCCAGGGACAGAAACCAGTGGGCTCAATGGAGAGAGACTGCAACTCCACGCTTAACGGCACACAGGAGTTAGAGGAAGAAGAAGACGTTTTCCAAAAGGTACTAAAGGACATTTATTTCCAAATTGATATTCTGACATATTTGTATGTTAATGGTTTAGTTTTATCTAAATCCGTCGTCAGATTTTATCTAAAAAATCTGGTGCGGGCAACACACGACTTTCACTTACCTCCGTTTATAAAATCGATTAAAGAATTTTCAAATACAGTCAAGAGATAAAAAGGAGTTAAACCATTAAAGAATTAATTAAATTTAATTAATATAGAAACATGTGTTTTATTAAAAACTCTATTATATTACTATATAAAATAATCAGTTAGTTTTATCGGTTTTTTATCACTCTTTATTCAATTTTACAAGTTTGTGTATAAGATAATATATTTTCTAAAGTCTTTCTTTTTCTAACGGTATATTATAGTCTATATTACTGGTTTTAAGTTCAAAAACAAAATTGGCGCGCTGTGCTTCAAGCCGCCAGGTTCCAGCACGGTCAACACGATTTTCCCTTTTCGGGTACCCAAACAAATGTTAGTTTTATCGGCTTTTCATCTCTCTCTATTACCCTTTACGATTCCATGTATCAGATAACCAACAAGGAAAGATATTTCTCAGAGGGAGAATAGGGAAATATACATAACTTAGTAATTAACATAATAAAGATGTAAGTTATAGTCTGTTTATTTATTAAACCTACTTTATGCTACTATGTCTAATCGGACGATGCTACAGTGGAAGTCCTTAATTTTGCATATCCAGGTTTTATTAGGATAGGGATCTTTAAAAAGTACCTGACATCGCACAGGCTCAGGACCACCTTTTAACGTCCCCTCCGAAGGACGGCATAGCTAAAGATTTTTTACTCCCATTAAAAAATCCTAGACCACCTTCGAGTTTGAACCTGGGATCTTTGGTATAGGAGGCTGTTATGCTAGCCACCATGCTACAGGTAATCCCTGATAAAGACGTTAGTTGATTTTTTATTCATTTAACGTCACTTTATGCTACTATGGCTAATCGGACGATGCTATAGTGGGAGTCCTAAATTTTGCCTATCCAGGTTTTATTAGAATATGGATCTTTAACGAGTACCTGACATCACACAGGCTCGGGACCACCTTTTGACGTCCCCTCCGAAGGACGGCCTAACTAAAGATTTTTTACTCCCATTAAAAAATCCTAGACCACCTGCGAGTTTGAACCTGGGATCTTTGGTATAGGAGGCTGTTATGCTAGCCACCATGCTACAACTGATCTCTAAAGACATTAGTTATGAGTAATGTTATAAGAGGAAGTTTAGAAGGTAAGAAAGTTGTCTTGTATATTACTATTTTTGTGTCTTTGGAGACCTCTCTTTTGCCTATGAAGCCCTTTTTAAGAGATAGGAAACACCTTCTGGCAGACTTTATTCTTCCCTTTAAGTCTTCTCCACCCAGCCCTGCTCATTTAGATGTACACCTAGATATTTGAAGTTCTTAACGTGCTTAATCTTTTCTGTCCCTAGCCTGATGACTCATCGCATTCGGTTCTTTCTTCTTCCTATCTTCATGATTTTCGTTTTCCGGACATTTATTTCCATGTTTATGGGGTTAAGTGCTTCCTGAAGGACACGAAGATTGGACTGGAAATCCCTTCCATGTTAATTAATATTAGACTAAAATTTAAACCCTAATCATTTATATTTATCTAAAACAAAATAAGACAAGGAGACAGGCATTATTTACATATGTTAATTACGATACAGGGAGCTGCTACGGTGTCTATGGGAAGCACTTAATCAGCGATTGGCCAGAGTAACGGACGCCCTGTTCTAAAATATTTTCAACTTAACAGTGGAGTTCTGGGAGTGCACCGAACTTCTGCACATTGAAAGAAATACTATGGAGGCCCCTCTCATGGTAAAGAAAGTAAGAAGTTCTTGAGGGAAAAGCCTTTTGAGAAGTGGAGCCAGTGCAAGTGGCAGAGTGTAGGTGTGGACCATTTTAAAGCCAGCCCGAGCGTCAACAGGTTCATGTTCGATTGTAAGATTCTAACAGGATCAGAGTGGACCAACGCAATTAAATTGAACATAAGTTACGCACCACTTCATGGAGTGCCGGGATCAAGATGCCAGGGTAATAAAGCTGTTGGACCCCTCTGCTGCAGATGAAGTTGAGAGTTAACATCTTTCAAACATCAATTATTTCTCCACCTTTGGTATGAGATGAATCTTACACCATTCACGGGTTGGAGAGTTACATTATTTTTCAAATAAATTTTAAAAATTTTGGATAATGATATCGGACTAACTTTTAGCCCAAACATCATCATGGCTGAAATTAAATCAGAGTAAAATAAAATATTAATATTTTTGCAACTATTAAAAAGAAGTATATAAAATAGAGATATTATTAATAAAAATAAATGAAATATAGATTATTGATGAGAAAATAATGAATGATAATTGCATGCAAGTGTTAATATAGTAAAATTAGAAAAAATAGTAGAAACAATATTAAATATTAAAAAATATTTACCGCCTCTGTTAGCGTTACCCAGGGAGCACCACTTGGAGGTAGAGGTCGGATTTGCTCCCCAAAAATTGTTAATTTACATAATAATTTATATTATATTTATGTTAATTAATATGATTTTATAAGACTGAATCCTGCAAAGTAGATGTTTCTACCCATCGCAATCATATCCAGAATTAATATTAAAAAATATATTCATACCAAATATATGTTCCTGATAAATCTTCTTCACTTCATGTAAAAGTAACTGCAGAACTTATATCAAAAAACATATTTGGTCAGTCACTCCTGTAAATAAATTAAATATTTAAATTAATAAATCAAATATAAGTAGCATATATATAAATAATGACTATATATCATAAATGTATAATATGTATAAATCATGAATACATAAACTTAAGAAACTTTCCACCACCAAAATATAAAAAGTTAAAAAAAAAAGAATAATAATTCCAGATATAACACTAAAATAAGCATGCAAATTATTATTTATTAATATTATTAAATCAAATATATAAATCTTTTAAATATAATAACATATATGTTTATATAATTTTTAAAATTTAAAAGATAAAACATAGAAATTTTATATTCTAACAAGCACTAATTGGTGATATATAGGTTTGTTTAGAATAAAAAAAAAAAAAAACATGTAAAATATGAAAAACAAACAAAATCAAGCAAGTTTTATTATTATAACAACACCCTAATAATATAAAACGAGACATGCAATTTTTTTATATTATCAAAATATATTTTACCTATAATGAAAATCTTAAAAAAATAATTCTGATAATTTGAAAACGATTTTTTTTTTTTTTTTTAACCTTCCTCCCAATGAAGTGGTGTCATAGTTGGTTCTATTTTTCACACTCCTGAGCATTTATGTACACCTGCAATGTAATAACTGTTTAGTAAAAGATTAACCATTCAAGTTTTATAATTATATCAGTAATACTCTTAAACACAAAAACGTGTGTTAAAAAAAAAAGTTTTAATTATATTATAATAAAAAATAAAATTAGTAATTCTAATTCTAAATATAAAATTAAAACAAGAATGCAAAGATTAATTATTACTTTTGTTAAAACCAGAAACGTTATTCGCATCAGTACACACTTCTCATCATCATACTTCATGAGTAGCTTCATCTAAAAATATAGAAGATTTTGTATAAAATAAAACATAGAAATTTTATAATTTTAACAATAACACTCTAAAACATTGAACCACAAAGAGAATGAAATTTTTTTTCTATTATAATAAAAATGGCTCTGTGGATCATTAAATATATTTAGGTCAATCTATCTCATTAAAAAGCAAAAAAGAAGAAATAAATAGAAGAATAAATATGGGATGGAAAAAATACTGGAGTTTAAAAAAAGTATTTAAAAGTCAGTTACCTCCAACATTGAAGACTAGAGTCCTGGAAACCTGTGTTTATCCCGTTATTTTGTATGGCTCGCAGACCTGGTCTACGACCAGCAAAGAAATTGAAAAACTTTCAAGGACAGAGCTCCAATTTTCTAGAAGCATACTAAATATTTAAAGGAAAGATCGCATCAGCCACAGAAAAATAAAAAAACAAGTTATCCTCAAAAGTTTGTCAAAGGAATCTCATATAATGAAATGGAGGTGGGCAGGTCATGTGGCTAGGCTGGAGCCCAGTAGATTGTCTAGATAGATAGATAGATAACTGTTTTTTATTTCTTTAAGCATACAACAACAAAACAAATATTACAAATATAAAAAACATTTGTAGAACTATGGTCTTTTAGACCGTCAGCCCGGAGCCGATCTGAAAAGTTTTACAAATATTATACAATAGTCAAACAGGTTACTTACTTATTCTATTCACCTTCTAACTGTATTAACTTATAAATAAAACAACAGAAAAAAAATATAACAATAATCAATCATATCAATAATATTACACATTAGAGTTTGTTTTTTTTTTTTTTCAATTATAATTAAATTCCTTAATAAGCCTATATTTATAAGGCCATGCAATTTTACAAAAATTGTACACAGACACCCAGTTATCACCATTGAGACATTTTATCACATCATCAACTTTTAGAGAACTCTTTCCGAAACAATTTTTTCTAATTTCAGACAGAATCGGACATGCAGCCAGGAAATGAAATGTATTTTCTGTTTCTTTTTTATTGCACAAAGAACACATCACACTACTATTTGAATAAAATCTGTTGTAGTTGAGATAAAGAAGTTCACATCTAACTTTGAATATCCATTTAACCCCATTAAAGTTTATTTTATTATCAACAAGGTAATGTGATCCATAATCATAATTTAAGTTTATATATAGATGCATTTTTTCCGAAACTGAAGCCTTTTGTACATATTTTAATCTGTAAATTTCTGTTAACGATAATCTAAATTCCTGTAGGATTAAATCCCATTTATTTTGATTGTCAAGTTTAATGTCTATGTCAATATTATGTTTTTCAGATATTTCTCTTAAATCCTTTATCCAATATACCTTTTGTTTAACAACTTCATTGTTTAATAAATATGGTAGCTTATTTTTTGTCAGGTTTTTAACTTTGATAATATAACTATGCTGTATTTTTAAGGTTTCTATAAACATTGGAACTATTTTGGTTTCTAAATGTATTAAGTAGGACGGGGTAGCTTGCGGTAAGCTAAATAACTTCTTAATGAAGTAATACAGAAGTTTTTCACATTCAATATATTCTGTACTTCCCCATGCTTTGGCACCATATCCTATGAATGATTTAAAAACAGCATTGAATACTTGAATTTTAGAATTATAGGGTATACTATTGTTTAGTAGTAAATTTTTCCATATAGAGTTTATTGCAATTTTAGCTTTTGATAGCTTCTGCTGCAAATGTTTTTTCAATGATAATGTAGGTGTAAGAATAACACCCAAATATTTATATTCGTTTACTACCTCTATTGCTTGCATCTTGAAAAACCATTTTTCTAGACAACCATACCAGTAGATTGTCTAGAATTTCTACCAAATGGATTCCAAGAGATGGCGAGGAAGACCACTGATGAGGTGGAGGGACGAACTCCTGCAAGTAAGTAGTGGGGATTGTTTGGCTACGGTGGATAGGTATAAGCAAATGTGGAGTAATGTTACAAAAAATCAATCATTAAATACATGGTTATAAATTATAGTTTGAACAAGGAAAGAAATGTTTAATTGTGTGTATATTTAAGTTCAAAAATGTAAATATTGTAAGTAGCAGCAGAAACTAAGAAGAGAAAATTTTGTTAACATTTTAATTTTAATTCTAATACCAGACTTGTACCTCCCAAGGGAGGGATTTGTTCTATTAAGGATGAAATAAAGCTATTATTATTATTATAAAAATCTTCAAAACACAAAAAAAATGAATTGTGGATGTAATTAGTTGACCGTTGAGAATTACTGGAAGGAATTAGTCCGGGTGGCGGTCATTAAATGAAACAACTAAATAGTTTGTTTTGTTTATTTATTTAACGTCACTTTATGCTACTATGGCTAATCGGACGATGCTACAGTGGGAGTCCTAAATTTTGCTTATCCAGGTTTTATTGGGATAGGGATCTTTAACGAGTAACTGGCATCGCACAGGCTCGGGACCACCTTTTGACGTTGCCTCCGAAGGACGGCCTAACTAAAGATTTTTTACTCCTATTAAAAAATTCTAGACCACCTGCGAGTTTGAACCTAGGATCTTTGGTATAGGAGGTTGTTATGCTAACCATCCAGCTACAAGTGATCCCTAAAGACATTAGTTATGAGTAATGTTATAAGATGAAGGTTATGATGACAGTTATCTCGCTCTATATTCTTCCAAAAAGTACTATATCCACGTCTCATTCATAAAAGTACTATATCCACGTCTCATTCATAAAAGTACTATATCCACGTCTTATTCATAAAAGTACTATATCCACGTCTCATTCATAAAAGTACTATATCTACGTCTCATTCATAAAAGTACTATATCCACGTCTCATTCATAAAAGTACTATATCCACGTCTCATTCATAAAAGTACTATATCCACGTCTCATTCATAAAAGTACTATATTCTTATTATATTGTTAAAAAGTCATGGAAAAGCGCAATAACTTGGAGAATAAGTTGTTAGCACAGTAAAAAATCAACTTCAGATTTTAGTAAAAAAATAATTAAGTAAATTGGTCCAGTAATAAATTAATGGCAGATTTTTTGTGTTTCCTGTAGAATTGCCTAATGTGGATATAGTACCTTTTAGAACTCATTGTCCCAATTACTGATATCTCCTGTCACCATCGTCTACATTGTCTACCCCTTCTTCTCTTCAGGTTGTAGAGAATCCATTCAGTGACACACAGGGACCATCTTCCATCTTGAATCCCAACTAAATAGTTTCAACTATTTATTGTGTGCCAACGTTTCGACCCCCTTTGTGGGTCATCATCAAGGTGCATGGTGGGAGAATGGAAACTAGGTACTCCATACTAGGTACCATGGAACTAGGTAGTTTCATAACTTGTTTTTTTATTTTTCTGTTGCTGATGCGATCTTTCCTTTAAATATTTAGTATGCTTCTAGAAAATTGGAGCTCTGTCCTTGAAAGTTTTTCAATTTCTTTGCTGGTCGTAGACCAGGTCTGCGAGCCATACAAAATAACGGGATAAACACAGGTTTCCAGGACTCTAGCCTTCAATGTTGGAGGTAACTGACTTTTAAAAACTTTTTTTAAACTCCAGCATTTTTTCCATCCCATATTTATTCTTCTATTTATTTCTTCTTTTTTGCTTTTTAATGAGATAGATTGACCTAAATATATTTAATGATCCACAAGCAATTTTTAATATAATAGAAAAAAAATTTCATGTCTCTTTGTGGTTCAATGTTTTAGTGTTATTGTTAAAATTATAAAATTTCTATGTTTTATTTTATACAAAATCTTCTATACTTTTAGATGAAGCTACTCATGAATTATGATGATGAGAAGTGTGTACTGATGCGAATAACGTTTCTGGTTTTAACAAAAGTAATAATTAATCTTTGCATTCTTGTTTTAATTTTATATTTAGAATTAGAATTACTAATTTTATTTTTTATTATAATATAATTGAAACTTTTTTTTTTAACACACGTTTCTATGTTTAAGAGTATTACTGATATAATTATAAAACTTGAATGGTTAATCTTTTACTGAACAGTTATTACATTGCAGGTGTACATAAATACTCAGGAGTGTGAAAATAGAACCAACTATGACATGGGAGGAAGGTTAAAAAAAAAAATCGTTTTCAAATTATCAGAATTATTTTTTTAAGATTTTCATTATAGTTAAAATATATTTTGATAATATAAAAAAACTGCATGTCTTGTTTTATATTTATTAGGGTGTTGTTATAATAATAAAACTTGCTTGATTTTGTTTGTTTTTCATATTTTGCATGTTTTTTTTTATTCTAAACAAACCTATTATCTACCAATTAAGTACTCCATACTAGGTACCATGGAACTAAGGTAGTTTCCATTCTCCCACCACGCGCCCTGATGATGACCCACAAAGAGGGTCGAAACGTTGGCACACAAAAAATAGTTGAAACTATTTAGTTGTTTCATTTAATGACCGCCACCTGGACTAATTCCAGAAAAAAATGAATGTTTAATAATTTCAAAAAACTATAACTATAACCTACCTTTATATGATGTAAAGTCAAATCTTTCGTTTTCTCTTCTGTTCCCTAAAAACATTAAAAAAACCTATGGTGATATAATTAATATTTTGTAAAAGATAAAACAAACAAGTTTTATAATTCTATCAATAACATTTTAAAGCACAAATGTGTGCAATATTTGGAATTTGTTTCACTTATTTTATAATAAAATTTCCAGAACCTTTGCTAAAAAGAATATTCAATAAAAGATATACCGTACAAGTTATGTAATTCTATCGAGCTAGAGGAATATAGCTATTATTGTTAAGAATTGACATGCTTGATTATTGATTTAACAAATTAAATTAGAAAATGAATAATAAAAATTTTCAAAAAATACAACTTGAACATTGAATATTTCTATCAAGTATTAACATCATTTGATAAGTATAGATCACCAATATACAAAGAACCATAAATTTATATACCATTTCTATAAATCTATAAAACTATAAATATTTTTAATGAAAAACTACAAACTCAAATCATAATTATAAATATAACATTAAAACCATGCAAAAATATCATTGTATAAAACAATAAATAACAAATTTAAATAACACAAACCAAAAAAACATACTTTTTTTTTTTTTACTTTATAGACTTTTAATGAAAAGCTTAAAAAAAAAAAAAAAAAATCATAATTATAAATATAACAATAAAACCATGCAAAAATAATATTGTATAAATCAAGAAATAATAAAAATATTATTTATATTATATTAGAAATATAATTAACCAAAACCAAAAAAAGATAAAATAAAATGAGCATGCACACAAAAATTAATATTAAAATTACCTTCTATACTCAATATTTGAAAAATGGAATTACTAACACTTTGAAACCTAACAAAATAAAAAAAAAATATGTAATTTTTTTTTTTCTTATTCAGACTTCTTTAGACACCGTCTCAGAGTCAACCCTGATGAAGGCTCACAATGTATAATTAAAATAGCACTTGTTTTAAATGTGTGTTCCTATTTTATGACCGCACCCCCAACCATCTTCCTCATCTAATTTCTCAACGGTAAAAAAAAACTCCATCATTATGAATCCTCACACCCGGTGCCCGCAAGCAGATAGCAACCAACCTCTGCACCATAGTAATCTAGCTCTACACCATAGTAATCTACCTCTTCGCCGTAGTAACCGATTAGCAAATAGAAGATCTCCTCATGGCCCTACCTTGACATCTCAACATTCATCAGTTCACACTTCGTTTTCTTGTCATCAAATTTCTCCTATATAATCCTTCCTCTCCAACCGTTTCTTCTTCTACTCAATTAAATTTGTCTTTTTCTTCCCTAAAATCCTCCTTCCCTCATCTTAAATCTCAGTTTAATTTATTCTCCAATCTTCACAAACATCTAGCTAACAGTTTAGAACAAAGGATCTTTCTCATAAAATGCCGATCCAATACAATTTTTCCAAAATTCATAGAATATTCTTTAAATCATATCATAACTTCAAAATCACCTATTCCAGAATTAGCATCTTTGGCTCGTAATTTTTTTTTATCTTATTATTTATTTTTTTACTTTATAGACTTTTAATAAAAACCTTCAAAATCTAATCGTAATTTTAAATTTAACACTAAAATAAGCATGCAAACAAAAATTAATATTAAAATCACCATATTATACTGAATATTTGAAAAATTGAATTACTAACACTATAAAACATAACACAAACAAAAAAACATGCAATTTTTTTTTCTTTTTACTTTATAGACTTTTAATGAGAAGCTTAAAAAATAAATCATAATTATAAATATAACACTAAAATAAGCATGCACACAAAAACTAATACTAAAATAATCATACTATACTAAATATTTTGAAAATTGAATTAATAATACTTTGAAAAATAACACAAACATGCTTTTTTTTTTTTTTTTTTTTTTTTTCTTTCTTCTTTAATGAAAAGCCTCAAGAACAAAAATAAGCATGCAAAGATTAATATTAATAACTATCATAGAACTCCAACCCTTTATTAAAGTTCTTTTAATATTATGTCTCTGC
The DNA here is from genome assembly GCA_023052935.1 of Piezodorus guildinii. Lineage (NCBI taxonomy): Eukaryota > Metazoa > Arthropoda > Insecta > Hemiptera > Pentatomidae > Piezodorus > Piezodorus guildinii. The sequence goes on along the minus strand of CM041298.1, from coordinate 5,280,713 downwards.
TACTATGTAGTTTTTAAGTAACTAATCATTTTTCTTAAAGGACTCCAAAATATTATTTGTATAAACAATAATTCATAAACATTTGCCATGAAAATTCACTGAAATAAAATACAAATAATTTAGTATTAAAAGAGTTTCAATAAAGTTGTGCAGTGTTGAGACAGCCATTTTGTTTATCTCTCTATATACATATATATCTACTAGATTTATTCAACCTCCATCTTGAACAAATCAACACCCATGCAAAGATAATTAAATATTTTTATTTACATAGAAATGTATTTACTTAACCATGCATCACACTCTAAGAACTATATCCTACAGAAATTTAAAAAAATATTTACCAAATGGGGAAAAAAATCTATAGGAGCTACCTTTATTTAGCCAATGGGTCCTATCCCTTCATTGCTCTGAAAAAAATTATACAAATACAGCAAATAATGTTAGGGTTAATTAACTTATTACTTCTATTAGTATACATGCAAATACTTTGAATCCATGCAAATTAAAAACTTAACATTGTGGATGTAATTAGTTGACCGTTGAGAATTACTGGAAGGAATTAGTCCGGGTGGCGGTCATTAAATGAAACAACTAAATAGTTTCAACTATTTTATTGTTTGCCAACGTTTCGACCCCCTTTGTGGGTCATCATCAGGGCGCATGGTGGGAGAATGGAAACTGGAAACTGATAGTTTCCATTCTCCCACCATGGCCCTGATGATGACCCACAAAGGGGGTCGAAACGTTGGCAAACAATAAAATAGTTGAAACTATTTAGTTGTTTCATTTAATGACCGCCACCCGGACTAATTCCTTCCAGTAAAAACTTAACAATTTTAATGTATGTAAAGTTAATGTTAATACTAGTATTTTGATTAAATTTATAACAAAATAGACAAATAAATTATTTTATGGTAAAGTACTATTTATTGTATTTTTTTGTAATTAGATTAATTAATAATGGAGTGTATAAAAAAAAAAAAAAAAAAGACATTTTATTATCTTAAAGATTTCAAAGAACTTTAATATTATAATCTTATTTAATACTTACAAATACTTAATAATTGCTTTAGAGTATTCTCTAAGCATGCTTAATCTCTTGGGATGTCTTAAAACAAAAATGCTTCTGTTTAGTAATTTGTTTCAAAAAAGAAACATGGACAGTGTAAATTGGAATTCTCGTAATATTAAGACATTACTGGAAAGAAATAATTTACAATTGCTGAAGCAACTCGTAAAATTATTAAATATGGGGAAGGTGTCCTTGACCAGTGCACTGAGGCATTGGTTTGGAAAAAATTAGCAGTGGAGACACGACTTTGGAAATGAAAAAGAGCTCCTGACAACCATTAATAAATTTAGCTGAGGTTATGCAGAAAGCTATTGAGTCAAATCTATCTGAACTTGCCAGGGAATGTGGTGTATCAAAAGACACAGTTAGTCACCATCTACTCTCCATGGGGAGGATAAAAAGGAACAGGATATTGGTTCTTCACGAATAGACCAGACCTTACTCCTTGTTTCAATCCTAAGGGAAAATTTTGTGGAAGTTGAAATTGAAAACCAAGAGTACTTTGACGTAATTGCTCGAACTACAGATCTATTTGCCAGTCTCCCATGATCTATAAAGTGTATAACTCTATTCTTGAGAGACGGTTGAGGCCAATGGTGGAGCCTATTCTGCAGGAAGAACAGAGTGCATTTAGACCCAACAGACAAACTCAACTCAGGATCAAATTTTCACCTGCCGAACGTGATAGAGAAGTCCTGGGAACATGGTCAAAACATCTATCTGGCGTTCTTAGACTTGAAGGCGGCATTCGATTCGGTGCCTAGGAAAGAAATTTGGAAAGCCTTAAGGGCAAAGAACATTCCTCAAAAGTTGCTGAGGGCTATAATATCAACATAGCAGGAGCCAAAGGGTGTATTGCGCTTAATGGACAAGAATCCAAAGTGTTTAGGAAGGAAAAGTGAGTAAAACAGGGCGATTTGCTAAGTCCCCTTTTGTTTATCGTATATAGATGAGATTGCCTCAATTTGCAAAAGACGCACAGCCAGAATGCACATGGGCTGTATCCTGTAGTTATACACTTCCTCTTGATTGCTGATGATATAGTCCTTATAGTGGAATCCCCAGAGCAGCTTCAGCAGGCAATGAGTGGATTGGGAACTGAAGATAAAGGGAATGACAATCAATTCCAGAAACGAAGCAAGGTTCTTCAAGTTGGTAGAGCTCAAGAAGATGTACATATCTCCTGTGGTGGAGAATTGATGGAGGTGGTGACAGATTTCACGTATCTAGGCACAGTGATCAGTAGATCTGGGAAATTGGATTCAGAAATCTCTAGTAGAATTTCCAAAGCTAATTCCGTCTATTACCATATCTGCAACACGGTTATTGGAAAAAGAGAAGTAGCTCGGAACGTGAAGTTACACCTGTTCAAGCCCATCTTTCTACCAGTGCTTCTCTATGGAGCAGAGAGCTGGATTATGAATGAAAGGCTACAAAGTCGCATCACTGCCTTGGAAATGAAGTTTCTTAGAAGAATTGTGAGGAAGACACGGAGAGACTGTGTCCGGGGAATGAAAGGGTCAGGGAAGAGCTTAATTTATGCTCAGTTCTGCAAGTCCTAGACAAGAGGCAATTGGGATGGTACAGGCATGTCTGCCGAAAGGATCTCCACCGGAACCCAATTAAAACAATGGAGGTAAGGCCCTTAGGAAGAAGACCTAGAGGACGCCCAAGGACCTCCCATATCACCCACATGGAGCGAATAGGGATGCTTAGAGGTAAAACACTGGGCGAGATAAGAAACCTTGCCAGGAACAGAGACGGTTGGAACCAATGGCTGGGAGCTCGCCCACACTGAAAGGCAAATGGGTCGAAGAGAAAGAAGAAGAAGAGTACTTTGACAGCCATCCTAAAGAATGGTATTAGTGTGGGATCAATTTGACTAATGATAGTAGAAAACAATGGACTGTACTCTGAATATTAATTTATTTCAAATCAAAGAAATAATACTAAAAATATTTTAAACTAAAAATAAATATTTGAAAAACAGTCATTTTTATATACACCATGTTAGATATATCTAATCATCACATGCTTAAATATTACTGGATTTAAATAAATACAGTTGTACTGAGCCCCTGCTAAATTGATGTTTGATAAAACTCATATCAGAGGAGTATTTATATATTTATGCATGAGTTAATGAACTAATTTCTATAAAATATTTGAAGCTCACTCACCAGCCCCACCCGAGGAGCGCCGGCAATACGGTTCCAACCGCTGATGTTCTTTTAGCCTGAAATGGTATCTGAAACTACTGCCGCAGAGCTTACAGGAGTACAGATCTACTCCTGTGTGGATGAATATATGAGTCTGCATGTACCTGAGGTTCCGGTACCGCTTATATAGTATTAGCAGTAGTAGGCGGGTCGTCGTCTCTGCTGCTGGAGCTGCTGAGGTTGCTGTGGGAACATCTGTGGAGGCCTCAGCACTGGCTGTAGGAACATCTGAGGAAGCTGCAGAGGTGGTTGTGGGAATAACTGTGGAGGCTGCAGCACTGATTGTGGGAACATCTGAGGAAGCTGCAGAGGTGGTTGTAGGAATATCTGAGGAGGCTGCAGCGCTGGCTGGGGAACATCTGAGGAAGCTGCAGAGGTGGTTGTAGGAATATCTGAGGAGGCTGCAGCGCTGGCTGGGGAACATCTGAGGAAGCTGCAGAGGTGGTTGTGGGAATATCTGTGGAGGCTGCAGCACTGGCTGTGGGAACATCTGAGGAAGCTGCAGAGGTGGTTGTGGGAATAACTGTGGAGGCTGCAGCACTGATTGTGGGAACATCTGAGGAAGCTGCAGAGGTGGTTGTGGGAATATCTGTGGAGGCTGCAGCGCTGGCTGTGGGAACATCTGAGGAAGCTGCAGAGGTGGTTGTAGGAATATCTGAGGAGGCTGCAGTGCTGGCTGAGGGAACATCTGAGGAAGCTGCAGAGGTGGTTGTGGGAATAACTGTGGAGGCTGCAGCACTGATTGTGGGAACATCTGAGGAAGCTGCAGAGGTGGTTGTGGGAATATCTGTGGAGGCTGCAGCGCTGGCTGGGGAACATCTGAGGAAGCTGCAGAGGTGGTTGTAGGAATATCTGAGGAGGCTGCAGAGGTGGTTGTGGAATAACTGTGGAGGCTGCAGCACTGATTGTGGGAACATCTGAGGAAGCTGCAGAGGTGGTTGTGGGAATATCTGTGGAGGCTGCAGCGCTGGCTGTGGGAACATCTGAGGAAGCTGCAGAGGTGGTTGTAGGAATATCTGAGGAGGCTGCAGTGCTGGCTGAGGGAACATCTGAGGAAGCTGCAGAGGTGGTTGTGGGAATATCTGTGGAGGCTGCAGAGGTCGTTGTGGAATAACTGTGGAGGCTGCAGCACTGGCTGTGGGAACATCTGAGGAAGCTGCAGAGGTGGTTGTGGGAATATCTGTGGAGGCTGCAGCGCTGGCTGTAGAAACATCTGAGGCAGCTGCAGAGGTGGTTGTGGGAATATCTGTGGAGGCTGCAGCACTGGCTATGGGAACATCTGAGGAGTCTACTGAGGGAACATCTGCAGAGGTTGCTGAGGCTGGACCACTGGCCACTCCCGCTGCTGAAGGGCCGACTTCTGAGGGTTCGCCCACCCAAATGCTGCAAGGATTTCTTGAACAGGAACTGAAAATTGAGAGTTATATCAATTTCACATCAGATGTCTTAATATAATTTCTTAATGGTATTCTGGTCAAGGGTACTCTAACCTCATTCCTTAACAAAATACCTACTAGGTATCTTCTTATTGCAATCCTTGAGAGCCAGAAAACCTTCCTATACCCTTGTCCTCCTCACTCCCCATACCCTAAACACATGATCTCAACCTACCAATTCATATATACCCTCTCACAGAACTGCTGCCTTTGAAAAGCTTTTTCATTTTGGAATCCTTTACCTAACTCCCTAACCACATTCAAAATTATTTATTTCTCCAATTCCTAAAAGACCAATCTTTCACACACACTTATTATATCTTGTCTTAATTATAAGCAACTAAATTCATTTAATTTTTATCTGTTCCTTATTTTTTTCCCAAGCGCCCCTTTTGAGGTAAGTGAATCAATTATTTATTTTATCCAGGAGATGTTAATTGAGGGTACAGTCAACAAAATATTTAAATTAATTTAAGTTTTACTTTCCATAAACTTCTCCTGGATAAAATAACAAATTGATTCAACTTACCTAAAAGTGGGTGCTTAGGAAAAAATTAGGAACAGATAAAAATACAATGAATTTAGTTGCTTATAATAAAGACAAGACAGATCACATGTGTTTTCTCAATATCTGAAAACAGACAACCATTCTAACATCATTATTTATTCATCCTTCCTAGCATTTCCTCCAATATTCTAAATATTTTAAATTTTTATCAGAAATGTGTCAAAGCAGAAATGTTTCTGCTGTAGAGAGGTTATATTTAGTTATGAATGTTTAATAATGTCTAAATTTTGAGTTCCCAGATAGTGCCTTTATGATAAACAGTGAGTGTCAAAGGTATTCGGAATGCTTATTTCTTTTCATTTAACAAGGATATTTCACAACCATTAATTTATATAATTCTTTTTTACTCACAATTCTTTAAAAAATACCCCCATAAAGAAAAATCACTAATCAGATAACCGAAAAGTATATATATTTTTTTAAATATCCGATTTATAATGTAAAATTACAAAATCATTCAGTGCCAATAGTATCCGGAAATCGTAATATCTTGATTTTAAATATTTCATATTCTAACTTATCTTCGACATAATTTTGTGTTCTAAGCAATTCTCCCTCATACAACTGATACCCAACCTTAAAAAGAAAAATTTTTAAGTAAGGTCCTAAAGTAAAAACAATAAATAAAATAAAATAAATAAATATAAAACAATAAATAAATAAAATAAATAAAAAAATAATGATTAATGGATAAAATGAAAAACAAAATAATAATAAAAAAAAAAAAAAATTAATTAATGAGAAAACAAAATATAGATTAAAAAAATAATTAAATAAATAATAATAATAATAATAAAATAAAATTTTGTATTGAAACATTACTTTCTACTTTCTACTTATTTTTTATTGATATGTCCTTATCTTTCTTTCCACATTCGTTGTTTTATTTATTATATAATTTTTTTTTATTTATTTTTTTTTTTTGTTATATTAAATGACCATAGAATTATTTTCTGGATCGGGCGCTAATGACCTTGATGTTTTGCGCCTTAAACATAAAAACAAACAAACAAAACATAATGATCTAACAATGGCTTCGAATATTATTAAATAGTTGAACTGTTAATAAAAAAATTATGAGAATATGTGGATGGCTAAGTATAGTGTAGATAATATAATAATAAAATATAAAAGCAAAAAAGAGAGCATTAAAAAAAAAAAAAATTAAATGTTAAAAATGAAAGACAGATTATTCATCAAATAAGAAAACACTTTCTGAAATGAGTAAACTTTAGCTTATATCTGAATTTTTCAGAACTTCTGGATACACAATAAGTGTTTCAACTGTTCGCCGCGTTCTGAAAAAATATGAGAAATAGAAAAACATGGAACAAGAAGTCCAGAAAAGTCTTTCAGCAGGCAAGGCAATAAGAGAATAGGCTGAATGTTTGGGATTTTTTTAAAAGAAGGTTGATGAATTTAAATGTTCACAGATGAGTCCCATTCTGATACACGGTTCTTATGGAAAAATGTGGTTTGGATGAAATCAAATAAGAACTTTAGTATGCCAAAGTAAAACACCTTGAGTGGTCAGTGATGGTTAGGGCTGTTTTTCTTAAATCATGAGGAGAAAAAAAAAATAAAAAAAACATATTCTAAAACTATTTTAACAGAAATAATTATTTTGAATTCGTATATCACATTATTCTAAAAATATATAGGATGAAAAATATTTAAAACAGGTTTTATTGATATAGACGTGTTAATAAAAACCGGTAAACAAGTAGGTCTCGAATTAAATACCGATAAGACGAAATATATGATTAGTTGCAGAAATGGTGGCGATCTTGATGATATTAATATTTCAGATCATACTTTAGAACACGTAGAGAAATTCAAGTATTTAGGTTCAATAACAAGAAAAAATGAGATCCAGGAAGAAATAAAGTCCCAGTTAAAGGTGGGAAATGTGTGTTATTATTCAGTTGCTAAATTACTTAGCTCGCGGCTTCTGTCTAAAAACTTAAAGGTTAGAATTTATAAAACTGTTATTCTTCCGACGGTTCTTAACGGATGCGAAACTTGGCCTCTTACTTTGAAGAATGAACAACGGCTTAAGGTTTTCGAAAATAAGGTACTGCGTAAAATATTTGGTCCGAAGAGAGATGAGGGCACTGGGGAGTTTAGAAGGTTGCACAACGAGGAATTGCGGAGTTTGTACCCTGTGAATATAATTGAGTTAATACCATCGCGGAGACTCATATGGGCGCGTAAAGTTGGGCTTAGTGAGGAACGGATTCCGAGAAAGTTGGTATTCGCTGAACCGACTGGTAGGCGTCCGAAAGGTAGGCCGAAGCGGAGATGGGAGGATTGCAGTAAGGCTGATCTCGGGGGCTTGGGCTTGACCGGTGAACATTGGACGAGTCTGTGGAGGCGAAGTTTGGTGGTATCGGCATCGAACCTTCGGGTTCGGTAAGCCTATTATTATTATTTAGTGATATAGAAAATTTTTTGGATTAATATAATAAAATCCTTTCACTGCTACCCTAAGTATTATCATTTTTAAATATAATATTATTGTGTTGACCATTATAACTACTTCATCGACAAATATATTAACACTAGTAAATTTTAAATTATTTTGCAAAACGAATAAAAATTACAAATATTTTAAAATCCATGACTCATTTAAACATAATTATTTCAACTTTTTCTATAAAAAAAATTATAATAAAAAATATTTGGGATCAATTGTAGCTGGGTGGCTAGCGTAACAGCCTCCCATGCCAAAGGTCACGGATTCAAATCCGCAGGTGGTCCTAGGATTTTTTAATGGGAGTAAAAAATCCTTAGTTACGCTGTCCTTCGGAGGGGACGTTAAAGGGTGGTCCCGAGCCTGTGCGATGTCAGGTACTCGTTAAAGATCCCTATCCTAATAAAACCTGGATTGGCAAAATTTAGGACTCCCACATCGTCCGATTAGCCATAGTGGCATAAAGTGACGTTAAATAAATAAATATTTAAATAATACTGAACCTAAAATTAATTCGAAAATTCAAAAACTTAAAGTAAAAAGTAAAGGACAATTTTTTTTTTTTTTTTTTTTGTTCAAATCATTGTAAAAACAATTATTTAATCATTTACTATTGCCTCAATTATTATAAATATTCCTCACAAAATCAGAATGAAATATATTTAAAAATTAACAATTATAAAGTTATATATTAACGAAAAAACAATATTTATTTTAAAATTATTATAAACTTCATTAAAAACCTAAAAATAATTATTTTGAAATGTAATATTATTATGTTAGTATTTGTATAATTTCTCCTAATATATATATATATATATATATATATATATATATATATATATATATATATATATATATATATATATATATATATACATATATATATAAGACGCAAATATTTAAAATTCAGCAATTGCTTAAAATCATGAGGAGAAAAAAAAAAAATAAAAAATACATATACTAAAATTATTTTAACAGAAATTAAAAAACTACAAATAATTATTTTGAATTCGTACATAACATTTTCCTAAAAATATATAGGATGAAAAATATTTAAAACAGATTTAAGTGATATAGACAAATTTTTGGATTAACATTATAAGATCCTATTACAACTATCTGAAGTATTATCATTTTTAAATATAATATTATTGTGTTGATCATTATAACTACTTCATCGAAAAATATATAAAAACTAGTAAATTTTAAATTATTTTATAAAACGAATAAAAATTACAAATATTTTAAAATCCATGACTCATTTAAACATTATTATTTCGACATTTTCCCTTTAAAAATTTTATCATGGAAAATACATTAAAAATACTAACTCTTAAATTAAATCAATGACGCAAAAAATAATATTAACAAACACAGGACAAATCTTTTAACAACAAATATTTTAAAAAATCTGAAATAATATTCCAAAATTATTTAGTTATTATACTATTATAATTTCTAAAGATAATATTGGTTAATTATTATTACAATCACCCGACAATATTTAAAACCGAGTAATTTTGATACCATTTAAGAAAACTAAAATAGTATTTGGTCTTTATTCTACTAACATTAGAATTTTTTTTTTTTTTTAAATAATATTATTCAGAAAACAAAAGAAAAAATAATTTTTCGTAAGAAACATATTGTATTATTATTTTTCTACATTTCACTCATAGTGTTTTTAGCATTCTAAATTCACAAAACTTAAATAAACATTCCTATTACAAATATATTAACCAAGTATTCGAAACTAGTTTGATAAATGCATTTTATAGTCTAAGATCCGAACTTGAAACGATCTGCACCGAGCTGATAATAGAATGAAACATATTTTATAACAAATTTATTATATTAGAAAATATGTTAAGAATGGGTTGAATAAAAAAATCCTGAACAGACTATTTTTAATTATTTAAAAAAAATATATTTTTAATTAAATTTTGCAACATCATAATAATAAGAAAACTTTTACCCTGACTTAAAGTATCAAAGGTTTAGAATGTGCAGCTGTTGGGTTGCCTAATCTTTTCCTGGACAAACTATTGCTTGACAGGTAAAAGCGGGTATGTCGATATAAGTTATCTAGTCTGGCTTGATAATAGAAAAAATACTATATCAATATAAGCGATGTTTTATTGCAAACACATTGATATAGGGTTACCTGCAAAAAACTTGGTCCTAATCTGGGTTGCCGAATTTTAAAGTTTTTAACGCGAGTGGAAATGCGTGACAGAGAGATCCAAGTTGAGTATATCGTGTAATAATAAAGGACCCAACATTGCATCCGCACGTAATCGGACATTGAATATAAGAAAGTTTGATATCCCATATAAAATTACAGGACCATTTTTTACACAAATACCAAATTACAGGGTAAAGGTTTTCTTATTATCATGATCTTTTTTTCAAATAATTAAAAATAGTCTGTCCAGGATTTTTTTAGGCAACCCATTCTTAACATATTTCCTAATATATCAAATTTGTTATAAAATATGTTTCATTCTATTATCAGCTCGGTGCAGATCGTTTCAAGTTCGGATCTTCTACTATTAAGGCAGTAATACCTAATATATGATAAGAAAATGTAAATAAAATTGTCATAATAATAGTCTTGAGGGAATTAGTTTGAAAATTGTCTAAAAATAATAAATATGATTTAATAAGAGAAAGAAAAAAAACATAACATAGAAAATAAATAGGCATTGTAAATGATACATCTATAGTTAATATTATATTAACCTGATAGAAAAATTGAAATGAAAGATCTGTAAGTTAAGGTCTAAAAAAAATAGGGTAAATATAACTTAATAAGACTTTACGGAAGTAATATAACAGAATTGTTCATAAATAAACAATTGTATAAAATATTATTTACTTCAATAATTTAAAAGGAAGTGATAAAATTCCAGATTTACTTTTTAATTTCCCTAAAAAAATTTTTTTTTTAAATAAAAAAATTCTAATAAAAAGAAAAGGAATCCAAAACATACGAGGCATGTTTTTTAAGTAAGTACCGTTTTGGAATTAAAAAAAGACGTGCAAAGATATCGCAATAATTTTATTTTTACATGAAAGTCTGTACCATAATCTAATTTTCTACATAATTTCCATTAATTTTGAGACACTTGTCATAACGCGGCACCTGTTTTTGAATACCCCCCTCAAAAAATTCTGCCGCCTGACTTGTTAACCACTGCGTCTCAAATGTTTTGACTTCGTTATCGTCTTGAAGACGCCGACCGCCCAGGTGTTTCTTCAAGTACAGGAACAAATGGTAGTCGCTGGGCGCCAGATCAGGGCTGTTTGGAGGATGATCTAGAATTTCCCATTTAAATGATTTGATGAGATCTTTGGTCCGATTAGCCACATGTAGACGGGCATTGTCATGCAGCAAAACGATACCCTTACTCAACTTGCCAACTTGAAGAAACACATAGGCGGTCGGCGTCTTCAAGACGATAACGAAGTCAAAACATTTGTGATGCAGTGGTTAACAAGTCAGGCGGGAGAATTTTTTGAGGAGGGTATTCAAAAACAGGTGCCACGTTATGACAAGTTCCTCAAAATTCATGGAAATTATGTAGAAAAGTAGATTAAAGTACAGGATTTCATGTAAAAATAAAATTATTGCGATATCTTTGCACGTCTTTTTTTAATTCCAAAACGGTACTTACTTTATAAACATGTCTAAACATACAAATTGTTAGTTCATGACTTTTGGTAATTTAAGTTTACTAAGGGTTTCGAAGTTCAATTAATAAACATATGATTCTTTTCATATTCATGCACTAATAGTCAAAAACGAAGCCAAATATTAAAAATTGCATACAATAATTGGTAAATGACATTACTGAAAAAAAAAACAACTTAATAATACCGGCCATTAACAGTAAATGGATATAGATTAGTTAAATATATATTATATTATATCAATGTAATATTTAAGGGGCATTGATATCACGTGGGTTTCTGTTTAGTCTGACATGGTTTAAATGCCGATATATAAAAAACAATTAACTAAACTACCATTTTATTTTAATTGATTAAAAAAACCGAAAACGGGTAGATATTTAAGACTAAAAAATCTGGTGTGGGCAACACACGACTTTCACTTACCTCCGTTTTTGAAATCGATTAGAGAATTTTAAGATATGAGTGAAACAATTAAATGATTAGTTAAATGGGATTTCCATAGGAACATGTGTTTTAAAAAAAAAATCAATTATATCTATATATATAAAAATCTGATGTCACAATGTTTGTTCGCGATAAACTCTGAAATTACTGAACTTACATTAATCAAACTTCGTAAGTATCTGTTATTTGGTCCAACTTAAATGATAGGATAGTTTTTATTACTATTCTAAATGGTTGAAAAATAATTTTTCTTCTAAAACGTAAAACAAAATTTGTTTAACTGTGGCGACACAGGTTCCCAGTAAGTAACCTTCCCATATCTTCACATATGTGATTATTAATAATTCAAATATAAGTGTGTGTCAAGGAGGTTGTAATAGTAATACTATTATGTAATACTATTACAAACTCCTTGGTGTGTGTTGATTGTTTCTATGCGTTCTTATTTATAAAATATAAATTCACATTATAGTTTCCAGTTATAATAAAATACATATTACTATACGTTCCCAGAAAAATTATAAAAAAGTAATTATTTGAATGACTTGCTATGAGTTATGAGTTGCAAAAGAGTTATGATGATATACAACAGTTATGTTTAAAAGATAAAACGATGTTATTGAATAATTTGGATGTGGCTACTTGGTACTGGTATCTTATTGTAATATTGATTAAATATAGTTGATATCTGGCATGAAATAATAATCTTTTATTTATCATAAACAGAATAGCTCATTGCTTTTCATCTGTATTTCTTTTATATAACCTCATTCAACATAGTCACTATTAACATCTTTCGTAATTTGTAGCAATTTTAATTTAAATTATTTTATTTATCAAATTGAATTCACCAAACCGCAAACAAAGATCAAGAAGTGTAATTTTTGTTCTATTTTTTCAACGTGTCTCGATATTGGAAAAAATATGTTTATAGTTATATTAGATTAATTATAGTAATAGGTTAAGTTGTTTTTAAAACACTTTCCTCATCAACCATAATTCTAACTTTAGTCCAATAAGTTTCCATTTTATTCTGTTAAATATACAATAGCGATCCAGTAGAAGTCGGCATACCCAAAATTACTCAATATATTTTAGCTGGAACGTAATCGTGGTATATAGTCACGTTTGCAACATAAATGTGATTTATATACATTGATCCAACGAATGAGGACATTTTCAATTGAAAAAACTTTGATAAATGTAATTGTTAAAAATATAATATTTATATTTCTTGAAAATTTATACGTCCTATAATAATGGAGTGGTTGTTGATCGTTTGACTAAATGGTAAAGAAGTTGGCTGAGGGTGCAGCCACCAAGAAAACACAACAGTAAGAAAATAATAAAATAAGTTAGTTTTATTGGTAGTTTCATTGTGACCACATCTCCATAGTTATTTTTATTGAATCTACAAAATTAAAGGTACTTTAGGGGAAGAAAATTTAAAATATCGGCATTTAAGCCCTGCCATACCATTTTAATCAGAATAAAACCTACATGATGTTAAAGCCCATTAAATTTTACATCGATATAGCGAGTTTAATCAAAATTGTCGGAACCGTTTTCAAGAAAAATGCATGGTATAAAGTGGCTCTTCTGGTAAGCTGATTTTGATGAAAAAGGTTTTGTAACATCTCGGGCGTATATTTGTCTAAATTTTAGTTTCATAGGACTTACTGTATCCACCCGGGAATTACCACACACACACACACAGACATTTTTGCGGGACTTGGTTTTTTGGACTCAAGGGACCCTAAAATGTGTATTTCCGTTGAAAACTGGAATTCGAAAATTTTCACGATCGCAATACTTCCCCTTACTATATATAGTAAGTGAAAGTAAAATTAAAATATTTTATTGTTTTTTTTCTTCTGAGCTTAAGAATAATAAAACGAATGCATAATATACCGTTTGAAACATGAGATTTTACAAAAAAATATTATTATTTAGATAGAGTTAATGAAAAAAAAAAAAAAATGTTTTTGCAAAAATAATCATTTCTAATGTTTGTTTTTTTTAATAGACTTAGCGAACCCGAAGGTTCGATGCCGATACCACCAAAGTCCGCCTACACAGACTCGTCCAATGTTCACCAATCAAGCCCAAGCCCCCGAGATCAGCCTTAACGCAATCCTCCCATCTACGCTTCGGCCTACCTTTCGGACGCCTACCAGTCGGATCAGCGAATACCAACTTTCTCGGAATCCGTTCCTCACCGAGCCCAAAAACTTTACTCGCCCATTTGAGTCTCCGCGATGCAATCAGCTCAATTATATTCACAGGATACAGGTTCCGCAATTCCGCGTTGTGCAACCTTCTAAACTCCCCAGTGGCCTCATCTCTCTTCAGACCAAATATTTTACGCAGAACCTTATTTTCGAAAATCTTAAGCCGTTGTTCATCCTTCAAAGTAAGCGGCCTCGTTTCATATCCGTAAAGAACCGTTGGAAGAATAATAGTTTTATAAATTCTAACCTTTAAGTTTTTAGATAGTAGCTGAGAGCTAAGTTACTTTGCAACTAAATAATAACACGCATTTCCCACCTTTAACCGGGACTTTATTTCTTCCTGGATTTCATTTTTTCTTGTAATCATTGAACCTAAATACTTGAATTTCTCTACGTGTTCAAAAGTATGCCCTGAAATAGTAATATCCTCAAGATCGCCACCATTTCGGCTACTAATCATATATTTCGTCTTATCGGTATTTAATTCGAGAACTATTTGTTTACCGGTTTTTATTAACACACTTGTAATTAGTTGTATGGTTTCAGTGTCTTCACCTAGCAGTACCAGATCATCGGCATACCCCAAAGCCGGAATCTTGTCACCCATATTTAGGCCTTTCTCGGTACACATCACCTTTTCTATGACATATTCTAAAGCTATATTAAATAACACAGGTGAAAGGGAGTAACCCTGTTTCATACTCGATCGCACCTCAAATCTCTCGGAGTAATTATGACCGATTCTAACTTTTTTCTAATGTTAGAATATTTAATTTTAAATAAATGATACCATTAAAACTCGATTTAATTGTCTTAAAATAAAATTAACACTTATTTAATAGTTCTTAAAATTGATTTTAACAAGGGAGGAAAGTCGTGTGTTGCGTGCACTAGATTGTTTTAGTCAGGACTTGAACATGAAAACAACAAATTATCGAAATTTTGCCTTAACACAACTGTACGTTTGTTCACTGAACCCCGACACCTTTAGAAGACTAATATTAACACTGGTATATATACATATATATATATATATATATATATATATATATAAAATATATATATATATATATATATATATATATGTCACTAGTCTACATATGAATTTTGTGATTAGTACTTACCCTGATCCGGGTGCAATTCTCTCCGCGCTCAACTTTCTCCTTACATAACAGCACAAGATCGGGGAGAAAAGTTTCATTTATTGCTATAGAGTCCTCTCCATCTTGTACAACTGTCAATATAGGATTTATGGTTATTTCTAGATTAATAAAATGTAACACACGATAAAAGAACTACACTATGCACAGAACACTGGTAGAAGTGATTTGCGGTACGTCACCCAGCTTAAATATAAGGAAAAGGAGTGGGGAGATGGCAAGAGAGGAGAAGGGGCAAGGGGAGAGGAGGAGTGGGGGTAAGTGGGCGGCCAATGGGGCGTTTGCGGGAGGCGGAGAGGGGGAGAGTAGAGGAGTGGGGGTCAAACTCACCGAGAGGAAGCAGCACCGTGCTCACCACTGACGGGAATTTCAAATTCCACACACACACACACACACACAGACCATTTTGCGGGACTTGGTTATTTGGACTCAGGAGACCCTAAAACGAGTATTTCCGTCGAAAACTGAAATTCGAAAATTTTCACGATCGCAATACTTCCCCTTACTATATATAGTAAGTGAAAGTAAAAAAGTACCCCCAAATATTTTTTTTTTCTCTTTGAGTAGACTAGCAAATTCTTTCAACGTATATTCACCACTTTTTTTATCAATGCTAAAAAAAATATATGGGTAAGTTTTTCGACCCTACAAAATCAAAGGTACTTTAGAGAAAGGAAATTTGAAATATAGTCATTTAAACCCTATCAGACCATTTTAGTCACAATGAAAAATACTTAGACCCGTTTTTGATAAAATTGTAAAAATGTCTAAAATGCATTATTTTCTGGTCATCTAGTTGCTAGGCAGCCCGCGGTAACCCATTCCTATAGCCGCCTGCCGGGATTGAGCCCACTACTTTGGACAAAGAAGGCTATTATGCTAGCCACTACGCCACAGGTGACCCTAGTTTTGTGCAACTTAAAGTAAAAAAAAAAAAATTATATAAGAATAATTACTTGAGGTTTTTATAAGTTAACATAACAAGGTTGAGACAAAACAGGATCAAAGGTTTATCATATCAAGGATTCAATTTTATCTGTTTATATTTCCAGAGTCAAAGGTATAAATGTTATCAAGTATGTCTATCCACTAACCATAAACTTGTTATATAAATATTCTATATTCAACCGGCAAATAAAAAATAAAATAAATAGCGCCCGTAAAATATTATATATTCTTACTTCAGTAAATATTCAAAATTGTAATAATAAAAAAAAAAACAGTACTTTAAAAGTCCTTTCATCAGATGTATAAGGACAGTTGTTGGCAAAAAGTATATAAATGAACTGCAATTACTAGAAAAAAAATCTGGTGCGGGCAACACACGACTTTCACTTACCTCCATTTTTAAAATCAATGAAACCATTTTCAAATACAGATAGAGATGAAAATACCTGAAACTATTAAGGAATTAATCAAATTGAATTTCTATAGAAACATGTGTTTCATTAAAAAATCTATTATATTATTATCTAAAATAATCAGTTAGTTTTTTCTTCTTCTCATCACTCTCTATCAACTTCTAAAAGCTTGTGTATGAGATGATATTTTTTCTAAAATCTTTAGCTTTCCAACGGTATATCATACATGTATATTACTGCTCTTAGGTTCAAAAACGAAAAATTGCATTAAAAAAGTATTTCTCAGTTTTCTCCTTTAGTTGGGTATCGAATTTATTCAATTCATATATTTACCTGTTTTTCATCAGCGTTAACAAGATAATCTAGTTATTATTATTGAATCTACAAAAGTAAAGGTACTTTAGGGGAAGAAAATTTAAAATGTCGGCATTTAAGCCCTATGAGGCCATTTTAATCAGAATAAAACCTACATGACGTTTAACCCTATTAAATTTTACATCGATATAGCGGGTTTAATTAAAATCATCGGAACCGTTTTTGAGAATATCGAAAAAAAGGTGCAAAATGCATGGTATAAAGTGGCTCTTCTGGTGAGCTCATTTTGATGAAAAAAGATTTGTCACGTCTCGGGCGTATAGTTGTCTTAAATATGAAATTTCAGTTTCATAGGACTTACCGTTTCCGCCCGGGAGTTACCACACACACACAGACCTTTTTGCGGGACTTGGTTATTTGGACTCAGGGGACCCTAAAACGTGTATTACCGTTGAAAACTGGAATTCGAAAATTTTCACGATCGCAATACTTCCCCTTACTATATATAGTAAGTGAAAGTAATATTAATTTAATTGAATTTTTATAGAAACATGTGTTTTATTAAAAAATGTATTGTATTATTATCTAAAATAATTAGTTCTAACTGCTTTTCATCACTCTTTATTAACTGTTACAAGTTTTTGCATTATATAATATTTATTCTAAAATCATTAGCTTTAGAACGGTATATTATACGTGTATATTACTGTTGCTATGTTCAAAATCAATAAATTGCATTAAAAAAATATTTATTTCAGTGTTCTCCTTTAGTTGGGTATCGAATTTATTCAATTTATATATTAACCTGTTTTTCATCAGCTTTAACAATATAATATAGTTATTTTTATTGAATCTACAAAATTAAAGGTACTTTAGGGGAAGAAAATTTAAAATGTCGGCATTTAAGCCCTATGAGGCCATTTTAATCAGAATAAAACCTACATGACGTTTAACCCTATTAAATTTTACATCGATATAGCGGGTTTAATTAAAATCATCGGAACCGTTTTGAGAATATCGAAAAAAAGGTGCAAAATGCATGGTATAAAGTGGCTCTTCTGGTGAGCTCATTTTGATGAAAAAAGATTTGTCACGTCTCGGGCGTATAGTTGTCTTAAATATGAAATTTCAGTTTCATAGGACTTACCGTTTCCGCCCGGGAGTTACCACACACACACAGACCTTTTTGCGGGACTTGGTTATTTGGACTCAGGGGACCCTAAAACGTGTATTACCGTTGAAAACTGGAATTCGAAAATTTTCACGATCGCAATACTTCCCCTTACTATATATAGTAAGTGAAAGTAATATTAATTTAATTGAATTTTTATAGAAACATGTGTTTTATTAAAAAATGTATTGTATTATTATCTAAAATAATTAGTTCTAACTGCTTTTCATCACTCTTTATTAACTGTTACAAGTTTTTGCATTATATAATATTTATTCTAAAATCATTAGCTTTAGAACGGTATATTATACGTGTATATTACTGTTGCTATGTTCAAAATCAATAAATTGCATTAAAAAAATATTTATTTCAGTGTTCTCCTTTAGTTGGGTATCGAATTTATTCAATTTATATATTAACCTGTTTTTCATCAGCTTTAACAAGATAATATAGTTATTTTTATTGAATCTACAAAATTAAAGGTACTTTAGGGGAAGAAAATTTAAAATGTCGGCATTTAAGCCCTATGAGGCCATTTTAATCAGAATAAAACCTACATGACGTTTAACCCTATTAAATTTTACATCGATATAGCGGGTTTAATTAAAATCATCGGAACCGTTTTTGAGAATATCGAAAAAAAGGGAAAAATACATGGTATAAAGTGGCTCTTCTGGTGAGCTCATTTTGATGAAAAAAGATTTGTAACGTCCTAAATATGAAATTTCAGTTTCATAGGACTTCCGTTTCTGCCCGGGAGTTACCACACACACAGAGACCATTTTGCGGGACTTGGTTATTTGGACTCAGGGGACCCTAAAATGTGTATTTCCGTTGAAAACTGAAATTCGAAAATTTTCACGATCGCAATACTTTCCCTTACTATATATGATAAGTAAAAGTAACAAGATGAATTACAAATACAAAATTACAAATATAAATAATTATGAAGTAGATAAGAAATACATAGAACATGAAAATTATGTAATAATTTTCCTGTTCAACATTTTTGATTTCAATGATTTTTAACCAGTTTTTCTCTACCATTTCGTAAATAAAACTTTTTCTAGTAAATACTTTTGTGCTGCAGGCGTCATCTTCGTGATTAAGAACACGTGTTGGGAAAATCTTTCTAATTCTAGTAACTTTACAGACATCGAATCAAAACAAAATCTAACAATAAGATAAGGACATACTTTGTATTTTTTGTACCCCACAACTCATAACCTACAAAAGAAAGTGAAGAAAGTGGTTTAAAAAATTCTCGAAAATAGATAAACAAGATAAAAGTAGGTTTCATTCTGATTAAAATAGTCTCTCAGGGCTTAAATGTCGATATTTTAAACTTTCTTCCTCTAAAGTATCTGTATTTTTTTTAAAATAACCATATTATCTTTTTAGCATTGATGAATAAAAGCTAAATATGTAAGTTGTGCGAATTTTAAAAACAATTAAAGGAGAAAACCGAAAAAAATATTTTTTTAATGCAATTTTTTGTATTTAAACATAAAAACTGTAATATACATGTATGATATACCGTTGGAAAGAGAAAGATTTTAGAAAAAATATTATCTTATACACAAGCTTATAAATGTATGTCATTTCTATTAAAGTTATAGAGTATTAGGCAGTGGAATAAAAGAACCTTGTACTAGACAGCTTGTTTATTACTGCTATATATACAAACAACATGGCGCAGGGGACGCTACCAACTGGACTGCACTGTTTGTTGTGCAGCTGTACACCTAGGTGGAAGTCAGTGCCACAACTATCTTTACATATACAATCGATATTTAACACACCCCCTCAATTGAATGTTTTCAAATATATATACATACACAAGTAAATATTCAATTGTATCTCACATACAAAACAAGTAAAAATATTATTCTACTACAAAATTCTACACCACAAAACAAGTAAAAATATTATTCTATTACAAAATTCTATACAACAAAACAAGTAAAATATTATACTATTACAAAGTTCTATACAACAATTTTAGCACAATATATATAAATTACATTAATATATTAATTAATCAAAGTCTTCCGAAACATTTGAAACTTATCAAAGGCAAGTGGTTTTGTGAACAAATCTGCCACATTGCGGTCAGAATTGATGTGTTCCACAGATATTATTTCTTTGGAAATAAGATCTTTAACAAAATGGAATTTTATATCAATGTGTTTTGCTCGTTTAGAGTTTTCACAATTCTTTATAAAAGCTATAGCATTAGTGTTATTCTCTTCACCATTTTTTCTTCCCTCTTCATAGCTTCCACCACTATTATGATAGACAATAGGTACATTTTTAACTTCTTTATAGGGCATATGGCTCTCCTCGAATATCACATCTCTAGATCTAATAACTTTCTGCTCGTCTGGCAACCAAATCCTATACCCACCACCACAATAACCAACCATCACCCCCTCCTTGCTTCTGGGATCCAATTTGGAACCTTTAGGAAGAATGGTAGGCCATGCTCGGCAACCAAATATTCGAAGTTTAGACAGATCATTTCTGCCATTCCATATTAATGAGGGAGTTTCACCTTTATTTAAGGCTGAAGTAGGTGACCTATTCAGTTCATAAGCACAACATCGAGCTGCTTCCCCCCACACGAACTTGGGGATGCCGGAATCTGATACCTTAGTACGCATCATATCTAATAGTGTCCTATTCATTCTTTCACTCTTTCCGCTCATTTGAGGGCTATATGGCAAAGAATATTCTAATCTTATACCTTTATCTGAACAATATTTTCGAAAAAATTTAGATGTAAATTCTCCTCCATTATCTAAACGTAGCCTTTTCACCGGGACACCCTGCTGCCTTTCTAGTTCCGCTATATAATCCATCAGGTTTTTTTCAGCTTCGCTCTTCATATGGAGAATTTTAACATACACAAAATGAGTGAAGTCATCCAAAATCACCTGCATATACTTATGTCCTTCAACTGATTCAGGATTGAAAGGACCACATATATCAGAGTGAATTAATTCACCAACCTTTGAAGTGCGTTTCCTATTATTTGAAAAGAGCTGTCTAGTAGCCTTACCTTCAATGCATGCCGAACACTTCTTGTCACTATAGGGTAATCCTAAACTTTTGAGTCCATGCCGATTCAAATGTCCTAGCCGTTTATGCCACAAATCTCCATCCGTAGCACTTGTAATGTTGCACTTGACTTGATTATCACTGGGATCATCAAACGTAAATATGTACAATCCATTCACTCGTGGACAACTCAGCTTAAAATTTCTTCCACAGATTTTCATCTCCTTAGAATCTGTAATCACTTTTAAGCCTTTTGAGGTAACTGCACTCACTGATAATAAATTATGTTTTAACCCCGGGACTATTAAACCTTTAATGTTTACAATCCTACCTTGAAAGGTTACTCTTAGGGTACCTTCTTTTCTAGTAAACATTTTATCACCATTAGCTATATGTATGGCAACATTATGATCAAGATTCGAAACATTTGACAAAAGGGGTTCCAATTCTGCCTTAAAAAGATGGTTACTCACACCTGAATCGACTAAAAACACATTGTTAGATGATAGTTTAATATTACCACAATTTAGGGCCACCATTACAACTTCTTCATCTACATCTGCTGAATTACCCTGGATTGTTCCTCTTCTTTTCCCACGAAAGCTTCTATTAAAGGATTTACTTCCACGGTTCTGCTTATTTTTGGGACATTGTGCCTTGAAATGTCTTTTATCCCCACATATAAAGCAACCACTCTGTGCTTTAAATGATACTTCTGATGATGATGCACTAGCTGATGACTTTGACTTTAACTTTGTATCTGTATCTAGAAGTCTGGCTCGCACAAAATCCATTTGGACTTCTAAATTAGTTTCTAGAGCTGTCACAACTGTGTTAAATTCATCTGGTAAAGACATCAAAAGGTGACATACCTTGTCTGACTCTCCTAGAACTGTGCCTTGTTCTTGAAGGTTTCGGATAATGGTATCAAATGCCAAAAAATGTTCTTCCATGTTTCCTTGAAGAGAATATTTCAGGCCCATCAACTTTCTGTACCAAGTCAATTTTGAAAAAGAGGTAGATCTGACAAAAGCCTTCTTTAAAGCATTTATCATTTCCTTGGAAGTTTGGCAATCCATGATTATTTCCAAATGTTTATCTGAAATGCCTTGGATAATGATGGACTTTGCCTTCGAGTCTTTAATGAGAAATTCCCTTTTCTCAGCGTTAGAGGTAGGAGGGTCTGCTTCCAACACATCTTTTACCTGTTCTCTTTCCAAAATAGATGACATTCTGAAAAACCAGCTGTTAAAACTTGTTCCGACGAGTACTGGAACTCCTGAAGTAGTAACTGACGCCATAGTACCGGTAAACAAAATTCACTAATAAAATAATATCACTTCGCGACTACGCGTTGACACTATACACAAATACTATGCTCTGCACAAAAATACTCTGGGCCCATAACCTATTAAAGTTATAGAGTATTAGGCAGTGGAATAAAAGAACCTTGTACTAGACAGCTTGTTTATTACTGCTATATATACAAACAACATGGCGCAGGGGACGCTACCAACTGGACTGCACTGTTTGTTGTGCAGCTGTACACCTAGGTGGAAGTCAGTGCCACAGCTATCTTTACATATACAATCGATATTTAACAATTTCATTGTATTATATAACTATCACATTTACTTGATGTATTTTTACTTTAACTTACTTTATATAGTAAAGGAAAGTATTGCGATCGTGAAAATTTTTCAATCGCCAATTTTCAACGGAAATACAGGTTTTAGGGTCCCCTGAGTCCAAATAACCGAGTCCCGCAAAAAAGGTTTGTGTGTGTGTGTGTGTGTGGTAACTCCCGGGCGGAAACGAAAAGTCCTATGAAACTGAAATTTCATATTTAACACAAATATACGCCCGAGACGTTACAAATATTTTTCATAAAAAAAGAACTATTTTATACCATGCATTTTGCACTTTTTTTCGATTTTCTCAAAAACGGTTCCGACGATTTTGATTAAACTCGCTATATCAATGTAAAATTAAATAGGCTTTAACATCAAGTTGGTATCATTCTGATTAAAATGCCTCTCAGGGCTTAAATGTCAATATTGTAAACTTTCCTCCCCTAAAGTACCTTCATTTTTTTTTAAATAACCATATTATCTTTTTAGCATTGATGAATAACAGCTAAATATGTAAGTTGTGCGAATTTTAAAAACAACTAGAGGAGAAAATTAAAAAAATATTTTTTTAATGCAATTTTTTGTTTTTGAACCTAAGAACAGTAATATACATGTACGATATACCATTGGAAAGCTAAAGATTTTAGAAAAAATATTATCTTATACACAAGCTTTTAAAATGTAATGAAAAGCCGATAAAACTAAGTGATTATTTTAAATATTAATATAACAGATTTTTTTTAATAAAAGACAAAATTCAATAAAAATTCCATTTAATTTATTCTTTAACGGTTTTAATCATTGTTATCTCTTAATGTATTTAAAAATTCTTTAATCGATTTTAAAAACGGAAGTAAGTGAAAGTCATGTGTTGCTCGCATAAGATTTTTTTAATAAAACACATGTTTCTCACCTAAATTATATAGCACTACAATATCTGCCTTAACATAATTTATATTAGGACATACCTTTACTGCCTTCAAACTGAAATCACTTGCTCTTCTCTATTCTTAGTATTTATTTCATATCCTACACGAAATCTCTGAAGCTTGATAAACCAATTGTTGACATATTGGTACCACTCTCCTGGTTATCATATCACAACAATATCTGCCTTAACATAATTTAAATTAGGACTTACCTTTACTGCCTTCTATCAGAAAACACTTGCTCTTCTTTATTCTTAGTATTTATTTCATATCCTCCACGAAATCTCTGAAGCTTGATAAACCACCTGTTGACATATTGGTACCACTCACCTGTTTATCGTATCACAACAATATCTAAATTAACATAATTTAAATTAGGACTTACCTTTAGTGCCTTCTATCAGAAATCACTTGCTCTTCTATATTCTTAGTATTTATTTCATATCCTACACGAAATCTCTGAAGCTAGATAAACCACTTGTTGGCATATTGGTACCACTCTCCTGGTTATCGTATCACAACAATATCTGCATTAACATAATTTAAATTAGGACTTACCTTTAGTGCCTTCTATCGGAAATTACTTGCTCTTCATTATTCTTAGTATTTATTTCAGATCCTACACTAAATCTCTGAAGCTAGATAAACCACTTGTTGGCATATTGGTACCACTCTCCTGGTTATCGTATCACAACAATATCTACATTAATATCATTTAAATTAGGACCTACTTTTACTGCTTCCTATCGGAAGTCACTTGCTCTTCTTTATTCTTAGTATTTATTTCATATCCTACACGAAATCTCTAAAGCTTGATAAACCACTTGTTGACATATTAGTACCACTTACCTGGTTATCGCATCACAACAATATCTGCCTTAACATAATTTAAATTAGGACTTACCTTAAGTGATTTCTATTGGAAATCGCTTGCACTTCTTTATTCTTAGTATTTATTTCATATCCTATACATATTCTCTGAAGCTTGATTAACTACTTGTTGACATATTGGTACCACTCTCCTGGTTTTCGTATCACAACAATATCTACATTAACATAATTTAAATTAGGACTTACCTTAAGTGCTTTCTATTGGAAATCGCATGCTCTTCTATATTCTTAGTATTTATTTCATATCCTACACGAAATCTCTGAAGCTAGATAAACCACTTGTTGGCATATTGGTACCACTCTCCTGGTTATCGTATCACAACAATACCTGCATTAACATAATTTAAATTAGGACTTACCTTTAGTGCCTTCTATCGGAAATTACTTGCTCTTCATTATTCTAAGTATTTATTTCATACCCCAGACGAAATATCTGAAGCTAGATAAACCACTTGTTGACATTTTGGTACCACTCTCCTGGTTATCATATCACAACAATATCTGCCTTTACATAATTTAAATTAGGACTTACTTTTACTGCCTTCTATCAGAAATCACTTGCTCATTTTTATTCTTAGTATTTATTTCATATCCTACACGAAATCTCTCAAGCTTGATTAACTACTAGTTGACATATTGGTACCACTCTCCTGGTTATCGTATCACAACAATATTTACATTAATATCATTTAAATTAGGACCTACTTTTACTGCTTCCTATCGGAAGTCACTTGCTCTTCTTTATTCTTAGTATTTATTTCATATCCTACACGAAATCTCTGAAGCTTGATAAACCACTTGTTGACATATTGGTACCACTCACCTGGTTATCGTATCACAACAATATCTACATTAACATAATTTAAATTAGGACTTACTTTTACTGCCTTCTATCGGAAGTCACTTGCACTTCTTTATTCTTAGTACTTATTTCTTGTCCTACACGAAATCTCTGAAGCTTGATAAACCACTTGTTGACATATTCGTACCACTCTCCTGGTTGTCCTATCACAACATTATCCACATTAACATAATTTAAATCAGGACTTACTTTTACTGCCTTCTATCAGAAATCACTTGCTCATTTTTATTCTTAGAATTTATTTCATATCCTACACGAAATCTCTGAAGCTTGATTAACTACTTGTTGACATATTGGTACCACTCTCCTGGTTATCGTATCACAACAATATCTACATTAATATCATTTAAATTAGGACCTACTTTTACTGCTTCCTATCGGAAGTCACTTGCTCTTCTTTATTCTTAGTATTTATTTCATATCCTACACGAAATCTCTAAAGCTTGATAAACCACTTGTTGACATATTAGTACCACTTACCTGGTTATCGCATCACAACAATATCTGCCTTAACATAATTTAAATTAGGACTTACCTTTAGTGCCTTCTATCGGAAATTACTTGCTCTTCTTTATTCTTAGTATTTATTTCAGATCCTACACTAAATCTCTGAAGCTAGATAAACCACTTCTTGGCATATTGGTACCACTCTCCTGGTTATCGTATCACAACAATATCTGCATTAACATAATTTAAATTAGGACTTACCTTTAGTGCCTTCTATCGGAAATTACTTGCTCTTCATTATTCTTAGTATTTATTTCATATCCTAGACGAAATCTCTGAAGCTTGATAAACCACTTGTTGACATATTGGTACCACTCTCCTGGTTATCATATCACAACATTATCTACATTAAGATAATTTAAATTAGAACTTACCTTTAGTGCCTTCTATCAGAAACCACTTGCTCTTCTATATTTCTTAGTATTTATTTCATATCCTACACGAAATCTCTGAAGCTAGATAAACCACTTCTTGGCATATTGGTACCACTCTCCTGGTTATCATATCACAACAATATCTGCATTAACATAATTTAAATTAGGACTTACCTTTAGTGCCTTCTATCGGAAATTACTTGCTCTTCATTATTCTTAGTATTTATTTCATATCCTACACGAAATCTCTGAAGCTTGATAAACCACTTGTTGACATATTGGTACCACTCTCCTGGTTATCGTATCACAACAATATTTACATTAATATCATTTAAATTAGGACCTACTTTTACTGCTTCCTATCGGAAGTCACTTGCTCTTCTTTATTCTTAGTATTTATTACATATCCTACACGAAATCTCTGAAGCTTGATAAACCACTTGTTGACATATTGGTACCACTCACCTGGTTATCGTATCACAACAATATCTACATTAACATAATTTAAATTAGGACTTACTTTTACTGCCTTCTATCGGAAGTCACTTGCTTTTCTTTATTCTAAGTACTTATTTCTTGTCCTACACGAAATCTCTGAAGCTTGATAAACCACTTGTTGACATATTCGTACCACTCTCCTGGTTGTCCTATCACAACATTATCCACATTAACATAATTTAAATCAGGACTTACATTTACTGCCTTCTATCGGAAATCACTTGCTCATTTTTATTCTTAGTATTTATTTCATATCCTACACGAAATCTCGGAAGCTTGATTAACTACTTGTTGACATATTGGTACCACTCTCCTGGTTTGATCACAAAATACTACATTAAAATTTAAAATTTGGAATACTTTATGCTTCCCATCGGAAGCACTTCCTTCTTTTTCTTAGTATTTATTTCATATCCTACAAATCTCTAAAAGCTTGATAAAAAACTTTTTGACTATTGGGACCACT